>JAXRJS010000115.1:0-77500 GCA_037127375.1 Dione juno | reverse complement strand
TTTGTTGCTCTGTACCGCAATGTGCCCGCTCTCTTTTTTAGATCCTTCCATTATTTGTATGGGTTGCCGGAAGATATCACTTTAAGTGCTAAGGCCGCCTTTGTGCATTTTAATTTATACAAATGTTTTGTACAATGCATTATATATTTTATTTAAGTGTGCAATAAAGACTTTTTATCTTATCTTATTTTAAATTTCAGAACTTTAGTACCTGCAAGTTTAAAACGAGTCGAGCATTTCTTTTTAAATCTTAGGCAAGATAATGCCACAGTAGTCGCATTTTCCGCTTTAGGAAGTTTTTTCAAAACTCTTAAGTTCCGTTGTATAAATATCACGATAATGCAAACAATATTCTATATTTTATATAATATAATAATCCGATGTCCATCCAGCAGTATTTTGTATTTGTATCAATTGTTATATTATAGCAACGATGACAGCGCGAGGCGCACTGATGACCTAAACACAGAAGGTAGTACCGTACCATACCTGGTACCTTCTGAAGTAGGTAGTACAAAATCGAGGCTAAGTATTTGCGTATTTTTATTATTTTTAAAGTGTTAATCCTCACTAAGGATGAAGAAAACATATACATTTCTTTTTTCTTTCTTCGGGTAGCGGAAATTCTCCCTACAGAGATGCCAACTACGTAATAAGTTGCAAAAAGCCTATAAAAATTTCGACGCAGCGTGAGGAAGATGAATTAATGTCGCGTGACTCAGTGGTGAAAGCGCTTGGACGGTTTCCACGAGGCGCGGGTTCGGATCCCGCTGCGATCAAAATTTACTTTATTTTTTTTCTATTAGAAACGAGATATACAATTTGTAAAAAGTATTCATATAAATAATTAGATGTATATATATATATATATATATATATATATATATATATATATATATATATATATATATATATATATATATATATATATATATATATATATATATATATATATATATATATATATATATATATATATATATATATATATATATATATATATATATTTATATATATAAATATACAAACAAAATTCGACCTATCAGAGCTATATTTATGATCGTATATGCACAAATTTATACAAAAAGCAAAGAGTAGAGCAAAGAGTAATATTTTTTTAAAGAACAATTACAGAAATGAATGGTACGAGTACTATACAATATATACTATACTATACTACATATTAACTATTCACGGTTCGTTAACTTTGAAGTCGTTGCCAATCTTGGTAATTTAAAAAAGAAATATTAATACCAGCTAAAGCTATAGCAAGAAGTTATTAGATAACTCCTAAATATCGAATCCGAACAGAAGCAAATAAAACAATATAAAAATTACGCCAACCGGCGCCGACTCCAAGAATAGCGGATTGTAAAAAAATAGTAAGTTCGCTTATTGGTTTTTCATTTTATTTATTCTAAAGTTATTAAAATATTGTTTTCTACTTTAAAGTTAAGTTAAGTTTGAACATATTATAGCTTTGTACAGTTACAATTAAGTCGATTTAATTTTTTTTTATTAATAAATTAAGGTTTTTTTATGACTTGCTATATTACAAGAAATGTTCATATATTTCACAACAATATAAAAAAGTAAGTAATCTTTTAATTCATTGTTGAAGTGTTTCACAGTATTAAATGAATGGGAACAGATATAGTGATATAAACGTCCTCGTATTGTCGCATTGTCGGGACCCGCTGTCATCTCGTGCTTTCAATTATTTTAAATAGATCGCAAAGTTGTATCCACTCGTACCCGTAATAACAGAATCAACAGAGAGCAACTCAATTATACTTCTTTTAAATAAAACTCGTACAAAGCCGCGCTCAGGGCGGAGCTTCCAGTTGAATGCAGTAAATCCTTTGTGGATAATAAAGCGGAGTCAGAAGTCTCTCTCGCTTTTACAGAAATATCCAGTATAATATTCAATCTGCGCGAGTTGTAGCAAGTAGAAAGTTTCGGTGTCGGCTCTGACGTCACTTGACGCGACTTCTACGCTCGCCGACTGAAACTTGCATTCATACATTATTTATTATAAAAATACACCAGAAACTTTATAAGCGTATAAAGTATATAAATATACACTAATTTCAAAGTTTGAAATAATCCTTCAATATTCTTAGTTTCATAATATTTTATATTTAATCTCCGAACACAGATAGGGAGCATATACTCGAAGTACGGTCCTGACGTATCTTGAAGCTTTCTTCAAAAATGTCTTCGCCGTGGAATGGAGCTGGGCCTTTTGTTATTAGAAAATACTAGTGGGAAATTAAATGTAAATAATAGCACAAACTTACGGAGACTCACGAGTCACAATCAAGTCACAATCGCTATGAGCGAACCAACAACCAATCAGACGATCGCGTCCTTTAAACGAATACTCAAGTATAAATATTTCATTCATTGACTTATTTCAACTGTACGTTGTATCCCGCATATTAGCAGACTTGGCAGAGAACCGACCGAGACACTTTGCTTCGAGACAGTGTGTTTGGAATGGCGGAACTTAAAAAAAGCGAGGTAATGAAAGTTATTGATTTCTCTTGTAGGGCTCCACTGTGAGATCGTCCTCCCTACACGCGTCACGGCCTACACTTTAATATATATATATATATATATATATATATATATATATATATATATATATATATATATATATATATATAATATATATATATATATATATATATATATATATATATATATATATATATATATATATATATGTAGCAGAGAATGTAATGCCTCATTCCGACCTCAACTCGGGAATGGAGGAACCGCGGAACGATTCTAATTAATTTCTGTAAAGGCTGCACTTAGTGTGCGGTTTATTTGATTTAGAGCTCTGAAGTACTTACACTTAATTACTAACACCTATATGCTATATATGAACGAGCTCGTCGTAGACTCTCACGACGCAGTGAAGCTCGTTCAATATCTTACCTGCGTGTTGTCACAACATCGATTTGGCCTTGTTTTTTACTTGTAAAGATGTTTTGTGTGTATTTATATATTCTGTAATTACATCTCCATCGGTATCTATCTACTCGGTAAAGTGAATTTTAAAACTTTTGAGACAATCCAATTAAAACAAGGAGCAAGAACACCGAAATAAAGGCTGAAAGCCTTTCAATCATGGCCCTAAGAAACTTTTAAAGTGTTTCAAAAATGGCTAAATAAATCTATTAATTGAGTTCCGTTTTAAGATAAGATTCCGCTTAAAAAGTAATAGGACAGAGCGTCGTCACGACACATCCTTATTTATCCGCTTCTTATACATGGTGGCTGTATAATGTTAGTCAAACATATTAAACAAGTTTTAAGTTTAAAATATTCAGTTTCCTAATAAATATTTTAACATATTATTCACAACAACCTTTTTTGAATATGATGTCAAGAGGCCGTCCTTGTGTTGTGTGTGGTCAGTGACGTCATATTATGGTTGTTTTCTTCTGTATTTAAAATATATATATATATACATATATATATATATATATATATATATATATATATATATATATATATATATATATATATATATATATATATATATATATATATATATATATATATATATATATAAATATATATATATATAAATATATATATATATATATATATATATATATATATATATATATATATATATATATATATATATATATATATATATATATATATATATATATATATATATATATATATATATATAAGACTTATAAACAAGGACTGTATAGGCTTCGTCAGCTTTGTAAGAGGCATAAGTATACCTTTTCTATGAAAACAATACGTTAAAATAATAAATAATTATAATAATAGCTGTGTATAATCCTTCATGTTGCATGATGTCAAGATACTCAATATTATCTTTATACTATAATGTTAAGGACACTGCTCCTGACGGGACGCGAGAACATTGTCTCGCGCGACTCAATCGGCGGGTCCGGCAGCGGGACGATAGCGGGACGATAGCGGGACGACAGCGGGACGATAGCGGGACCGCTGTGCCCTCGTCCTCAGTGACATTCGACACACCACTCATTCATTGCCAGCGCTAGGGCAGGCAGCTTTCCCTACCAGCTATACACGGGGCACTGTCCTCAATAATAAATAATAATTTCCGTTGTTGTTCTTTTAGTTAGCCCATAATATATTCTAAACTATTTAATCTAAATTTAAACCTATAAAAATATTAACAATCAGATTCCCGAGAAGTGTTAGCTATATCGGTAATCTTGTTTATTAAATTACAAGATAATTATTTAAATCTATCGATATATACCTGCCTGCACGATAGTGATTAGTTCGTGGAATCTCGCCTCATTGCATTGTTTGCTATCAGTTATTTAAATAATACGTTAATATGTAATATAAAATCTTTTTTTACAATAAAAATAATCTGACTCCAAAATACCAACACCATATTTAAAATACCACATTTAAAAACTTATTAAATATACCAAGTTATATTTAATAAGTTTTTAAATGTGTATGTGTAATGTGTATGTGTCCTCATTTTGAAATCAGTTTAAATTTCATGTTGAAAACAAATTTTATTTTCCACTTTTTATTTTTTGTTCAAAATTGCTTTTATTCACAGCTAAATGTAGGCCTCAATATTCTCGAATGGGTACTAGCATACAAATATTATAAGTGTTCTTACAATTTCTTAAATTAAGTAAAGATTCAAATCCCATACAATTTCATCAAATATATTATATTATGTATATAAATAATTTATATGAGACTAGCGACCCGCTCGCGGCTTCACCGTAAGTAAACTGCATTGCGTTCCTTTCAAAATGATGTATGAAATCACAATTACATTGTACATCCTCTTTATATTAATTAAAATTATCATTTTATATGCAAAGTTCTGTGAGCCTGTGTCTCTTTGCTAGTTTCTAATCACAACGTAAATTAAACACCATATCCACTACTCACAGTAGGAACTTATATTCCAAATTTTTCCAACATCATTTAACAGGTCGCTAGTACTAATATATAATCTCGTGCAATATTTTTAGATTACAAAAGCAGGCTTTAGGCATTTTTTAAACCTTTTGTGTCACTAAAATATTCATTTTATTTATATGCCATAAACGGCAGTTTTGATGTAAATAAAACGCACAACGCATACAAAGTATTTATTTGGATAAAGAGTAATGCTGTTTTGTTTAAAATTGTATTGTAAATATCTCTCTACTTTTTATAATTTGTAAAACATAAAAAATATTACTGTGGGTTATTGTTTGGAGATAGACTTAATATGCTCTCGCGGACTTTTCTTTAGAACTTAAAAAGAGGACCATTACGCAGTGCTCGCGCCACGCACGGATGCTCTCATGCTCGCTCGCTTTCTGTATAACTATCAAAGTTTTCATATGGATCCCTAACTTTTTGTAAATATTCTAATATTTATATTCATCACAGATAATAATAGATTAGTTTAGAGTAGCTCTAAAATATATCCTACTTGGTAGTAATCGCGTCACAAACATACAAAAAACTAAAACAATCAATTTAAAAACCTCCTCCTTTTTGAAGTCAGTTAAAAAGTAAGCACATTGATCTTAGTTTTAACATAAAGAAGCATTACTAGTTATGATTTTATAAATATTTATGTAGTTCATCTATTGATCTTTGGATTTGTGCATGTGCATGCTAACTACGAGTACACAAGTTAACACAAGGTATACACAGATATACACAAACACATACACAAAGATATACACAAGTTAATATTAATGGGCAAGCACGCATTTTAAGTTGTGGGATTGTATCAGCTTCCATCATCACCTTATGTAAATTATTCACACACACACACACACACATCACATAACTCCTAATTATTGAAGAGTTGCGTCCTTTATCATCATCATCATCTCATGAATATCATCAATATCATCTCATCTCATGAATATCCTCAGAATTGATGATTCAATGAAGAAGTAAAGATTTTTTTTAAGAAATTTTACTCAACACCTATAAAATGCGCAAATTCCCCCATGGGATCCCATTATCAGATCCTGACATAGCGACAATGTGACCACCTCGGAAGTACGTAATTTTAAATTAAACAAAAAATTCAAGTCAATTCACAAAAGTCTGAGATATCGAGGGTTATAATATTTCCCTAAGTTAAACATACAATCTCTTCCTTTTGTGAAGTTGGTGAAAATCCAGCTACTATGCCTAATATATTACTACATATGTCACTTTGATTCACTGCTTACCTTGAATTTGACGTTGTATGACATAGTATTAATATTTCTGTCTAGCGCTCCTGCTGACAGATCAGTACCTGCTGACACTCATATGTATGTGAGTAACAGGTGCTCAAATATGGCGCACTATGAGGAAGTTTTTTCAGTAGTTAATAATTCAAGCACAGCATTCTGTGATTCAGACATTTCATATAAAGGTTGTATTGTGTATTGACATATGTTAATACATAAATAACGTACAAAGTAAATAATTAATTTTCTAATACTACTCTTATTGTATATCCAGAGTCATATGTATAGTTTTAGATTATATTTAATATTGTCACCTAAAAACTTATTTTTTTTTTCCCCCTAGAAACAACAGTATATATAAACCTAATACCACAGTATATATAAAATAAATCTAATTGTGCTTCTCATAAAGCATTCATTCGCTCAGCTTATAAACACCCTTTATGCTTTGTTTGAGTTATTTATTACAACGTCATTATTTACGAAATATATTTAATGTAATGTTTCATTTTAAACGTTACTATATATTTTTAGATAAACAAACATATATAGTATGTATTTTATTACACATATGGATATGTCAAACGAAATGCGATCTCAATTGAAGGTCATTTTACTGCTGGCACAGTCGATTGCCGGCGATCAAAGGCTTTAAGCGTAGTGGTTTAAGGTTTAAGCGTAGTGGAGGTATTCACCCGCATGCAGCAGTAAGTGTATCGGAATCGGTTCGGTTTGCAGAGCCGTTATGTAGAGCGCCTGTATATACAACAACTGCATATCTCACACTTGTTACAGTTGACAATAATACATATATGTTTATAAATGAATTCATTCAATTTCCTGCTTTGGCTTCCAATAGTGAGTATAGATTTTTCAAATAAGTGTTTTTATGTTACATACACTGCAATATATCGGTGACCGCAAACGCAATGAAAGGTATCGAATTATGACCACATACATATATAGCAAAATATATGTACAAATAGCGACAAGTGCTGGACAATTTATAATAGCATATATATTGATTGCATGATGTGCACAAAACATACAGACATACAGAAGAAGGTTGGTGATAGAGAATGTACTAAATAGAGGATTAATTTCGTTGATAACACTACTTGACGCTTGATAACAATAGTATTAGATCTACTCCATCTTACCAGATCACAGCATAGAGACTTGTTTTATCAATTTAACGCTGCAGCAAAGAGTCATAGATGCGAAATGGATGAAGAGGTACATACCGCGAAGCGCCTCTCGTCAAAGTGCGTTTCATCAAAGTTACAATAAATAAATATTTTTAATTAGCTAATATTGGTATATTTGCATGTGTACGTACAAATATTAGCTATACGTCCACTGTCATGTTCATACACAGACTATCCGTAACTCAATACCGTAGAGTACTCGACTACACGACTTTATTTATTACACGTAGAATTCGTCCTGATTTTTCAGAGCACAATTTGTAACGTTCTACAGGAATCCACGTGGGCTTTACTGTAAATTGATTTACATCCATCACCAAGTCCCAGCGTTGATGTTTCGCTGCAGACGCGCAAACGAGCCCACTTTACTCGTAGCGCTTTCGATTCATGGCGCTGATATATTAAGTGATTCTTCGTTATTTTATCAAAATATGTATATAAAATGTGTGTTTATGTACCAAGAATTTATAACATACATTTATTTATATAAAAATAGACATATGAAAATATTAAAACTAAAATAAATAGAGTAAATAGTTCTTTGAAACTATATTACTGAAACAATTTACCGTAATATTATGCACATACGTGTAGTATTTAGACATCCGAGAGCTAAACGCATTCCCTATATAAATGTATGTCAGATCACGTCTGTGACGTCACCTGTCCTGGACATATGGAGCTCTCCAAATACGAAGTGGACGCTATGAGTCTAGATATGGCAGTCAGGTTTCATTTAACATTTCTAAACTTGTAGTGCAGCTATGACGCTGAATGTGAACAATTCGATTTCAGTTTAGTTTATAAGCACAAGCGTTTTTTGTATATAGTGGGATAGACCTAGTGTTGAGACACGTCTTTCTTCGCTCGTTAGTGATATATAACCTAATGCCGCGCCTTATGTCGCATATATATATATATATATATATATGTGTGTGTGTGTAGCTCAGAGGGTGTCTAGCCAATTATCTGTCCGATATTTGGTTTCCGGCATACGGGTACGCGACCCCGGGACCTCGAGCCACCACTTTCATAACCCGATCCAATCCATGTAAGTGGTGTCCCTTCCCTATATTCCAAGTCTTTCTGCCTCTTATTCCCTTTCCTTTCTTGGTTTCTCCCAGTAATGGGTTTGGAGGTCAGATGGCAATCGCTCCACTAAAAACCACTTCGCCATTAGTATGGACCGATTTAGAAAAAAGCTGGGTATGGCTAGGGCGTCGCCGTTAAACGACGCGCAGGCACATCGCCCTACACCTGCGATAAGTGGGCAAGGGCTACCGTGTCAAGTACGGGCACGGCTAACGACGTCAGTACCCAGACGAAAACTCCGCTTTGCAACATGGAATATTGGCTCTCTAACCGGACGATGCAGAGAACTCGCAGATGTACTCATGAGACGTCGGGTCCAGTGTGCTTTCCTTCAGGAAACTCGCTGGAAGGGCAATAAGTCTTGTAACATCGGGCAGGGTTACCGCCTTATATACACTGGGTCACCTACGGGCAAAAACGGTGTAGCGGTAGCGCTTTCTGAAGAGCTTCAGAATGGGCTTCTTGAAGTTGATCGTCGCTGCGACCGCTTGATGCGGGTAAAGGTACTGATCGAGGGCGTAATCACAAACTTAATCAGTGCTTATGAAGATGCTGAGATGGATGTGTGGCGTTACGCGGTCCGACCGCATACGCAACACATTCATTCGAGGTAGTCTTGGGGTCCGTGACGTAGCGGATAAGCTCCAAGAGCGTCGCCTGAGATGGTATGGCTATGTTATGCGCCGATCTGAGAACTATGTCGAAAGGAAGTGCCTTGACATGTCTGTCCCTGGAGTTAGACCACCCGGACGCCCAAGGAAGCGATGGCTGGATGTCGTGACACAAGACATGAGAGCCAATAGATTGTCCACTGAGGATGTTAAAGACCGTGCAAAGTGGAGTAGGCTTAGTCGGAAGGCAGACCCTGGCAAAAGCCGGGACTAATGCCAAGAAGAAGATATATATATATATATATATATATATATATATATATATATATATATATATATATATATATATATATATATATATATATATATATATATATATATATATATATATATATATATATATATATATATATATATATATATATATATATATATATATAACAATGTCTTTAAATAGAATTTATTTAAATACAACAATTTAGATCTCCACGAAGTCTTGCCAACTTAATACATTGTATGTTTCACAATAGTGATTGATTGCGGGTAACGACCACAGACTGTGCAGCATACGACCGTCTTCATTTGTCAGAAATACTTGTCTACTTCAATATAAAATAAGATAATCCTCGTGGACAGATTCAACTCTATATCACAATAAAAAATTTAAAAAAATTTATCAAACACGAACACGTGTATTAAAGGTACCTAATTAATTATTTTATAAATAAATAATACGTATATAGAATACAATGCTCACTTAACATAGAGGTTAAAGGTAATCATTGTCACAAATGAAAAATTGTAAAAAATTTTATCTGTGTTATTTTTGCTACTGTGTTTTGATAAACTTCCCTTAATATCAAGTGTTTGTTTTATTTCAATACAAAGCAAGCAAGCAAATGTTTTATTTCATACAATAAAATATTTCGGTTCGTGAATAAAAAGGTTACATCTAATATACAATATGTACATATTATATTAGAGGCAAACCGAGAACATCGATCAAGCGAATCCGTAAATGAGTCGCTAGTCAGTCATAAAATGAATAAAATGTTAATTCAATATGTATAAGTCGAGCAAAGTGTTCGAGCGCCGCGCAAACGCAAACGCTGGGGCAGCTCGTGCCGCCGGCCCCTGGTCTATGAATATATTATGATTAAATGTAAATCTAGTTGGCTATAAGTGCCTTCCTTAGAACTGTTAAAGATTAATCCACCAGAAGTCTCGTTAGGACCGTGTAATTGCTATAGACTAATATAATATTTACGTACATAAAGTTATATACTATAAGCGTTTTAATGAGTTTTCCGAGGTACACGATATGAGCTATATTCCCGGTATAACCATAATATCGTCGTAACGCTGATTCTAGCAACGGTTAGTAGTCGTCTGAGAGGTCGGGTTCAAGGTGCGACGCGCCTACCTAGCTGTTTCAAATAACAGAAGACCCCCGCTACACTCACCCGCCCTACATCCACACTCCACAATAGCTGCACGCTGCATATTAATATTCTCGTTCAGAGGTTAACCTTACCTACCTATACGCGGTACCGAGCTGGAGGTGTAGCTAACAACAATACATTCTAATCAATCGCCAACATCATCTGTATCAGATGTTATTGTGTGGTTTTATTAATCTATGTTCCATTTATCTAGAGAATATTTCATTTACCTAGATATTTCAAACAATACCTACAAAATCGTATACTCGTATTATGTACATTTAATAACAAATTCAATCGGGTTTGTCCCTTTTATACTATATATCTATATATCATTGAAAGTAGATAACAGGCGATAAGCTCTCGGCTAATGGTGCGCGTCACGCTATACCATATTTTGATATATCATGTGTCATCGTAGTGTCAAACCTCACACACTCAAATATGTATTATAATTGTATAAGATCGTATCAGTTAAAATTGGTCCAAATAAATGAATATTTCCTAAAGAGCGAAAATTACCTTTCTACCGTAGTAGGCGTACCGAAGCACGCCACAGCGAGCTGTCGATGTCGAGCTCAAAAGGAAATACAAATTGTGAAATGAAAAAGCGAAATGGTTATAGCTTATATGCAAGAGCGAGCATTGATTGCCGCTCTCCGCGAGCACCGCGGCTTGCTCACTGGATGTGATCAAATCTGAACTATTGAAATTGTAAACAAATCCTTTATTCTTGGTTCGGCTCCATAAAAAAGTGAAGTATCTAAGTGTGTTAGAGATGTATTCTTTAAAACAAGACAAACACGTAGACATTTTATTATTTTTGAATGTATTTTGTTTTATAATTCTTGTTGCTTATTAGCTTTATTTAGAGCAAGTTGTTAGTAACTCCTGTCATTGTTCACACAACTATCGCTGAATAGACAACTAGAGACACACAGAATCACGACTCGTCTGCGCTGACTGACCGCGACTCGCTACACGCCTCGCCTCGCCTCCACTTCGGTCACGTTGCAAATAAATATAGAAGAACTTTAACGTTTCACGTTACATATTTTTGGTAGAAAATAAAATCAAATCAAAATCTAAAATGTACTCGTATATTCGACACAGCGCCTGCATTTGTGTCCGATGTCTGTTGATTTTATTTTTTTAGGTGGTTTTCGTCGGGACGACGTCGTGCTGTTATATTGCAAGAGATGCATGAAAATAAAAGGAAATATATTTCATTTGACCTAAATTTCTCAATAAACACAACAAAAAGAACTGCGATCTCAGTGTCTACTGTACGTGCCGTCCCCGCCCGCTAGCAGCGACAGTCGACGATAGACGGTCGACGGGCGCATTGTAGCATTGCACGGTTTAAACTCCCTCCATTATTCATAGCGGCTTATTATTCGTAGGCTTTGGATTATTTGAGGAAACTTTACCATTTTCAGAGCTTTATTTTAACTGAAAGTTTAACGGATTTAAAAGCTACGTACGTTTTCTATCTTCATGTGAGTTATATAAGTATTATACAGTGTATATGTATTGTTTTGTGATCCTTATGCACATTGACACACCTTATATAATATAATACATATGTACGTCACCCTGTATATACATTGAAACAATATGACAAGTGTTCTTCTTGTAATAGTAACTCGCGCTTTTTCTCTAGTACGGGTAGCCAGAGAGCGCCAAACGCTACGGCTTCCTATATACCTTTCGCCTCGTCCTCTATCATCAACCTCTTCATATTCTCCTTAGTGAGATCTGTGCTCTCGAAGGTCTACCGAGATCTTTTCCTGTGAAATGTTCTTATCAAAGTCGTGAGAAATGTAGAAGCATCATAAATAAATTCTATGAGCAAATAGTATTTTAAAATGTATGTGTACATCACGTAATGTAAAGAAAAATAAATACTAATAGTAGTTGTAGTAGTATATATGCATATTTAAAAATAAAACAACCTCATACAATTTGTGTCTCCAGCTCAAACATAAACACGCTGATGCAGAAAATTCACGTAAAAGAGTCTTTTCCCAAAAGCAATTTGTTGGTTTATAATTCAGAATCGATTAAAAACGCCGCACTCGACGATCGTTTCAAACTTTTAATACGCAACGAGAGTCTCGAGCGGAAAGCGCGCAGTCACCTCTATCAATAGTGAATGAGATTCATGTCGGGATCCAATCTGACTCGTGTGTGGGAAAACGTACTTTGGATAAGTAACGATTCTCCATCAAAGTAATTGTTTGCAGACTGCAGAGACTACTATGTACACCTCCGGCTTCACTCGCATTTAATAATGCTTATTGAAGTGATTGAATACGAAAGATACGAGTATATTAGTTTACAGCTAACTATGTATGCATGCATCTGATCTGATTAATATATTGATTCAACCTATTCTATTTTGGTAATTTCTCCGCTTTCCTTATAAATGACAAAATTCTATTTTACAATAAGCACTCTTATATCCTCACCATTTTGTTAAAAATGCATACAATATATTACATAATTCAGAATATAATATGTACATACATATATAAGTAACGGCATCACTCGAAGAATTGCTCAGCTGAAGTGGCTGCCCAAGGACCGATGACCTTGGAGGAGGCCTTTGTCCAAGCATACTTATTATATAAATATATTATATGCACCTAGTATGAATATTATTATATCTCATACGATTTCGTACTTAAAATATTTAATACATTAAAAAAAACTTTTTTTTTTTTCAATGAGCAAGAAATTTAGTCCCTACAAGGCTCTGACAGAAAGGGTCAAATGTGCTAGCTGTCAGAACATTGCCTGGATACTTCGCTTAAGTATATTTAAACCTTTTTTGAATTTATGTTACCTACGAGTACATGATAAAGCGTAGAACCTGTCTTCTTAAAATCAATGAAAATAAAGATTTTGAAACTAAATTGAAAACTTATTTTGTATTGCTAAAACGAATACTTATTTTACATTAATAAAATATTTTATTTCCAAATAAACGAAGTCTGGCGAGAACTCATAGTATATTATATATTACATGTATATAGTAATATTAAAACTAAATATTTAAAATTTTCGACTACTTCCAGTACTTTTTTTATTTATAAATATTTTAACCGGATATCTATTAACGCCTTTTTTAAAACCAGTTATTTTGGTTTTAGAAGTTGAAATGTTCATACCTATGTCACTGACACTATTATAAAATATATTAACAACCGTCTTAAGAATAACTGAACCTTCGTTTATATTGCAACATGATGTATATAAAACAAAATCATCAGCATATTGTAAAAAATTAATACTGGTCATGGTTTTACGTATATTAGAGGTAGCAAAATTAAATAATAAGGGGGGGGCAAGTCCTATGAGATACAATAGAAATATTATATATTAATTTGAAGGTATCTATCAAACAGAAAACTCCATATATAATTACAAAGTAAAGAACCAATTCCTAAATTGTCAATCCGCTTGTCGCTCGAGACTAGTACACTAAGGGAATCCAAAGTAGATCTCATTTTCCTAAATCCCACTGTGCTTGGTAGCATAAAGTTATTCTTTTCTATAAACCATTCTATTCTACTTGTATTAAGTATAGAATGCAAAAAGTTACATTAACTGGACATAAGTGATATCGGGCGTATAGAGCTAATATTTGTTATATAACGACTGCGCATAGAAATTGGTAAAACGGATATATAGTGCCACTGTTTAGGAATAAAACTATTTGTAAGTAACCTGTTGTAAATATCTATCAAAATTATTTCAGCATTTGATGATAAAAATTAAATCATAGAGTACGAAACAATATTGAGGTCTGGAGCTGTATCTTTAGATTTAATACAAGATTTTAATTCGTTTATTGTAATTCTAGACTCAAGCTGTCGGTTAGAAGAGTAAAATGTTGGAACTTTCCGGCATACAAAATCTGGACATTGTCAAAAATCATGGAAATTTCTTTATAAATTCGGATCCATAATATCATCGATATTACCTTTTTGCGTTTTATAGCCTTTGATCCATCTCATTGGTCTCTACATTTCTCAAGCTGAAGTTGATTCCCCTATATCAGTACAAAATTTATGCCAAGATTTTTTTCCTTTAAAATTTCATAATTTCTAGCTATGCGACGAATATCTACTGCTTTACTCAATTCTCGCGTCTAATAAGGTTTTAGTGTAAATTTGTACTGGGTATTGAGCAGTATTTAAAAAAAAGGAATGAACTTGTTGGCTGCTTCATTCATTAAATTTACGTTATCATAATCTTGTTAAATATTAGTAGAAAAATAAAAACTTGTTAATAATGTTTCAAGATACGTTAGAACTTATATAACCGAATATAACTGAAACGTATATAACGTAGATAACCATTCCAATCTAATCAGCTGATTTAAAATTTCATTTTTGGACAAAATTTGTGTTATAATAAATTGAAGTAAATAATTTAATAACAAGATCATCACTGCCAAGCGTTTCATTAGTTACGCTCCATTCAAAATTAAAGGGTATATCAGAAGGAGCCAACGACAAGTCTGAACTGGATTTATGCAGCATATTAAACGTAAACGTGCTTGCTTTTCTATCATTTAGAATGATAAAATTACTGTCTACTATAGCACTATACAATTATGTACCACGTGTGTCTGTTGGTCATTGTAAGACCAATCGTCCGATCTCAATCATTTTGAGTAGTACGCACATCACTTGGACAATAGATAGTGAATAAATATGACAAATTTGATCACAGTTCAATATTTAAATACCAACAATCTCAATATCATTATTTAAGCTTTGAACAGTCCCAGTGATACTATCCTTCTCTCAGTGATAGATTTATGAATTAAAATTGCTACTACCCCATAGGAATTGATTTTGTCTTTCCTAAAAACGTTATAATCTTAAACATTTTGAACATCGTGTGAATTAAGGCAAATTTCGCAAATACAAGCTATGTGAATCTTTTCTTGAATTAAAAGTGAATTAAACATTTTTAATTTTGGTACCAGACTTCGACAATTCCATTGTTCAATTTAAATTATTAAAAAATACTTTACTTTCGAAAAGTCCAAACAAATGTCTACTACTACAACAGTTATATATTCATTTATTATTTGTACTATTTCTTTAAACTTATATTATTTAAGCTTAAGTTATTTTTAAATATAATTAATTTAATTTTATCTATTATACTACTATTAAAACTTTTCTTATCACTAGCTTCAAAATTGTTAATGTTGCTCTCATTATTAACATCATTCTCTTTAATTTCATTTGTCTCTAAAATAATATTTTCCTCCTCTTGACATTGTTGTTTTTTCTTCTTCTTCTTCTTAATTGATGTTTTATTTGTAGTTGTATTATTAATTTGTAATTGGTAATTATTAGTTTTGCTTACTTGTTGCTCCTCTGTAGAAGAATATATATGTCTCTGTGGTCAATCTACAATATCGTTATATGTCTCGGTAATATAAATTGGAGAAGGTGAAACGTATATAGTTTGGGCTTTTTGATATGAACAATTATATTCAGACATTACTAATTCTTTATTCTTTTTTATAAGTTGGACATATTTTATTCAAAGCCATATGGTTTCCAAAGCAATTAACACATTTAAAAATAACTGTTTCACAATTTGGGTGGTGTCCGGTGCATTTGGTACAGATAATTTTATTATATGAGCAAAATTTTGCCGTGTGGCCGAATCAACTTTGATTCTTAAGCCTAGGATACACATATGCAGGCAAACTTGAACCTTTGAACATCAATTTGACAGATTCACTTTCGATCCAATGTCCATCATTTCGTCTATTTAGACGTTGAATTGAAGTAATTTCCACATCGCTGCGTAAGTTATCCATCAATTCTTCATCAGATAAATTTAAGTCGATATTTTTTATAATTCCATATGATACGCCTAACACAAAAGGTTTTTGACATCGCCAACTTAAATTTGCAAAAGTTGTACAGTACAGTTTAGTTAACACTTGACTACTTCGTACACATATTTGCATTAATTCACCTTCTAAATTTTGTTGTAATCTTTCTATTTTCCCTGGACGTTTTGAAACTTGATGCCATTCGTCAAAATTTTCATCTGACTCCTCTCTGTATCTTTTTCTTTCCTCTAATATGATCCATTAAAATATTTCTATCTTAAAATGTTATATTTTCTTCATCGCATTCAACATGTGGTTAAGTCATCATTATTCGGAATAGACTCGTTAGCCATTATCCATAAAGTTCATTATGATTTCTAATGAATGCACAAAGCACAGCGATAAGACGTGCACTTATTAGCTGGTTCTGTGTTAAAGAAAGTGATGAACGTAAATCACCTCGTACACGTCTAATACCCACAGAACATACATTCGAACTGTCAATAGGTATTGATGAATAAATGGTAGTCGTTGTTTTGGTTTTTATTTTAAATCGATAAACCATGTTGATTCTACGGCATTTCCTGATATCACCATAGACTCCGAATTATAGTGATTGATAAACAGACTTAGCAGTTTTCGCTGTTAAGAAGTTCGATTATTAACTGATGTATTAACGGCTCGCCTTGTTTACTTTAGCTACTTTCAAAGTATTATGTCTTACGGCATTATACTTGGGGGTAACAATACAGTCGTTAATAGTCGAAACGAGCTATTTGCGCAATCTGTAACCTAGGACCTAAAGGTTCCTTTAGGTTTTAAAAAATATATATATATATATATATATATATATATATATATATATATATATATATATATATATATATATATATATATATATATATATATATATATATATATATATATATATATATATATATATATATATATATATATATATATATATATATATATATATATATATATATATATATATATATATTGCATATCAACACATTTTTGTAAATATTATGTATGTTAGGAAAGAATTTAATGATTTTAGCAAAATCGGTGATGTATATAATACAAATACTATAAATAGGCTTAGACCTACAGCGCCTGTGACTATATAGCATCGAATCCGCAATTATTTTTCCCATAAAAGAGTTGTGAAGTGTGTACGTTTTTACAATTGGATCCCAGAAAACGTCCGAGAATGTTTCTACATCACAATATCACAATTTAAAAGAAATGTGAAAAGACGTTTGTGTGTTAAAGGTATATTGTTATCTGATTAATGATTTTATAAATTACAACACACCTTGGGAATGAAATGCTCGCTCCAGTCTATTTCAAAAGTATCATTCACAATAATGAATAATTGTAAATAGCCAATTTAAAAAAAGAAGAAAAAGTAGAACCCCGCTGTGTTTCTTGCGCCGTTTCTTCTCAGGTCTGAGGCATTAATATAATTGAACCGAAATAATATGGAATTGAAATAATATGGAAAATACAAGCTTATATTTTTAGGGTGCCGTTTCTAAAAGGTAAAAACGGGACCTTACTAAGCCTCCGCAGGCTGTGTGTCTGTCTGTTAGTCTGTCATCAACCGTGATAGCTAGAAAGCTATAATTTATTATATATGATTATGATTTTCAAATTATGTATTTCCGTAGGTGCTATAAGAACAACTATTAAAAATTTAAAAATGTGAAAATTTCGTCAGCAGTATACCTACAATCATGAAATAGTTACGGAACCCCTGGCGTGCGACTACTACTCTCACTTGATCGAAAAATAAAATATAAAACATTAGAAATCTTCAATTTCATATTTTGGATAAAATTATTTGATTTATACAAATAAATTAAATTAATTTGTAATTTAGATCATTGTTTGTGTAGTGAACAGTACCTACGTATTCTAATACTTGAAGAAAACATGAAACGTTTTTAAACAACGTAATTACTTGTAAAAAGCATGTAAGAATTTCCACGCAGCTCGAAGAGTACACATGGCTTAGTAGTCAGAGCGCTTGAACGGCTACCATCAGGAGTTGGTTCGAATCCCGCTGCGTTTAAATTTATATATGTTTTCTTTAGGTATTTTTCCATCTTTAATGTGGATAAAGAAAATATTAAAAATGTATTCTAGTTTAAGTTATTTGTATTTTTTTTAATGTATAATAGTTGTTATGTAATAATATCAATTTATGATCTTTATTTTGAGTACATCCGAACATTGTTATTAATTGCGTAAATTAAAATATTTTTTTTATTGTTATATTTATTTTTGGATTTGTAACGCTAAGCCACATATAATCATAACGCCAAGCCATATATGTACGCCAAAGCCAAGCCAGCCAAGCCAGCCAAGCCAGCCGAGCCAGCCGAGCCAGCCGAGCCAGCCGAGCCGCAAGGCTGCGCGCCATTTTGATTTTCAAGACACGTGTTATTCGTTACCTGCTACATTACTTCAATGAAGCCAGGGTTACATTAAAATTATGAACACCGGTGATAAGGACATCGTTTGGGAAGCTGGACAAGTCCTAACTCGAGCAGAACAGTGCGAGGAGCCTAATCGAGGAGCGAGCGAGGTCTAATTTACATAAAGTTCCTAGTTTGCCAGATAAGGACAAATTAATGCATATCTTGAATATATTTGAAAGTAGTTCTTCTAATCCTTGCATAGGCGGCGTGCTATTACGCGATATAAAAAAAGGAAATTTAAGTGATAACCAGCTTCGTAGTTTATTAAATTATTATTATTATTATTTCAATATCAAGATAGTTTTGCAACTAGTACTAAAGATCTCAGCTGTACTAGCTTAATACAAATGAAAATAAGACTTAACCACGATCAGCCTATATACCTTCAACCGTATAGGCAATCCCACAGCGTACGAGAAATAGTAAAGTCGAAAGTTAAAGAGTTATTAGATGCAGGTATCAAAAAGGAACCCGAATCGAATTATGCTTCTCCTGCAGTATTTGTAAAGAAAAAGAACGGCGATAGTAGATTATGTATAGATTATCGTGCGCTCAATGCTGCAACAATAATAGATAAATATCCGTTACCTAATCATATATCTAAGTTGTCCGGTAAAAAATATTATACATGTTTGGATATGCCTCAGGGTGATTTAGTTCTCTGGAAACAAGCTCCTACTAGTAGCGCAGCTAGGGTTAATTCAAAATTGGACGACATTTATTCCGGGCCTTGTAACTAAAGTTGTAGGCAATGACAGATATAGGATTCGAAGTATCAAGGGGCTACGGAGATACAAAAGCTTTGTGGGATTAATGTCCACCGATTCAATATAGCCGTACCGCAGTATAGCCTCTGTATCTGACAATGCCAGCAGTTCTGATGGACAATTAGAAACAGAAGATCTAACCGATTTACTTGAAAGTTAGCCATATTGTTGTGTTCCTATTGCGGGAGCAATTGTTGCAGGATGGCCGATTGTAACGCCAAGCCACATATAATCATAACGCTAAGCCATATATGCCCGCCAAAGCCAAGCCAGCCAATGCCTACTACTACCAAAGTCAACCTTGCACCCCTCCCAACGTGGGTGGGGACAAGTGTTTAAATAAGCCGTGGGGGCATTCCTATAACGAGCACGGTTATAAGCAGTAATTCTGTTTAAAATTATAAATCAAAATAAGTAAGTGTTGATTCATCGTTGAGTTTTTATTAACTACTGTTTCAGATTATATAACTTTTTTTCCCATTTGGCTCTTTTTAATTGTTATTGCATGTTGCGTACCTCTAATTAATTGTGCAAATCCCTTTTTTTTGTCTATATTATATTTCTTGTACATGTATTGCATTGTAACAATTGTTGGTAAACGTAATAAAATAAATATCTCTTACAAATATATTTGTGTTCAGCTATGATATTTGAGAGCTCTGTCGAACAAGACAATGTATGCTACAGGAAGGACGTACCTCTGAATATCTAAATAAATATGTAACATGATCCTCGTAAGAGCTCGTCACGGCTCCTCTCTCCTCTCGGTGACACAGTCGCCATAAAGTCCTCGCATTGTCCTTTTGCTACATCATCTAATCGTATTTACCAATAGTAACTTACAAAAAGACGACACATGGGACACAGTGGGACACAGTGTCTTGAAATTTTATGACAGATTTACTTAAAGACAGAGTTTAAGACTGAGGTATCATTTGATATCTAATAGAACAAAGTGTACAGTAATTATTCTCTTACACCTTCCACAGCTTAATACTAAACAGGGGTGATGTACTTATCGCCTACTGATTAGATCACACTAGACCTCGCTCGATCAATCTTCTCAAATAGAGACATTGCATGTAAGAAAATCGCTCTAGTAATCATATATATAATATTTACATATTTTCGTCCATTTTGAATTGATTGAGCTTTCAACCGATCCCATATTTGTTAGCGCGTACACTCTTCCAAGCCATTCATAATTTATTTGATGTCAACTTGTCATAGTCCCGAGAGGTCCGTCAGTTCAGACTGTAGATGAAAGATGCTCTTTTGAATACAACTAGACGCAATGTTATAATTATAAATATAATTCCACCGCATTCCATTATATAAATATAATTCCACCGCCGGCGCGACTCGGCGCGATTCGGCGCGACTCGGCGCGACTCGGCGCGATTCGGCGCGACTCGACTCGACTCGGCACGACTCGAAACGACTCGGTGCGACGTGTGAAAGTAACGCGTATTCATGGCATTCTGTTTATTCTACCATCTTATTTGTACCGCGTAATTAACAGGGACAAAGATACGAAGAATTACTTACCGGAAAGAAGACCGAGCAAAGTGTATAATTATATACCTACGAGTACATGTTCATTAACATATTAACTTATATAATTATATATTAAATGAATTGTTATATTATAAAGGATAGTGGAAAAAATATTAACAGGGTTTTAATTTCCAATTACGTAAATATCAAGAATTATACTTATTCTAATTGTTTAATAAACATATATATCAGCAATACTTTAGTCTCGTGGTGAAAGTACGCTCAGGAACTACTGTAATATATCTGTTTTACACTTACTGTCTTCATATTATACACAACTCTATTCTGCGCCAGAGCGGTGTTAGATATTACAAGAAATCCATTAATATAAATAACCATTTCATGTTTCAGTAAAATAAGGTAAACATAGACGAGCGTTTCATACTTTATATTTATCTCTCTCGTTACACGGTCTTTGATCGTGAGACTTGTATATATGAAGGTGTACTGTGACTGAATCTAGAAAAAAGATTTTTTATTATATACGAACTGTTTCATATTTGTGATTATTAACCCTCAGAAACTCAGTATGCTTTAGTGACATTACCAACCGACACCAAATAGTATCCAATTGACACAATCATAACCTAAGTGTAAGTAGTAGTAATAGGATAGACAGTATTTTTAAATTGGATTTCGCTTTTTTTTTCTCTTTATTAAACTATTATCGCTTATTAAACTGTTATTAAATCATTCATCTATATTACAATTGAACTGGGCAAATAACTGTAATTTCGGCGCTCTGGTAAGTAGACTAAGCGCATTGCTGAGCTCCGCAACTCAATGTCAATATCTCTAAAAGTGGGCGGTGCGTAGGGAATGAATGACCTAACACAAGATTCACTCTGTCTTCCCGGCTATTAGGTGGATATGGCGTGAAGCTGAAGCTACTACAGATTCATAAAATTTTCATACCATATTTTTTGTTATTTTTAGCATTGTGCCAGACCAGCGCCAGACCAGTTTGTGTCGTGTCGTTATTGTAGTATCTTGCTTTGTTTTGTAGGTCTGTATATCCTTCTACACCACGCCGCTCTGTTCCAAGCTATTCCAGCAAATTTCCTTATGTCATCGACCCATCTTGCATGTGGTCTGCATCGCTTTCATTGGCCTTCTCTAGAATACTATCTAGTTACAATTTTGCTATATTTATCCTTGTTTAAATAAGTTAAAATTACCATATCATCTAGCCATTGCCATTTCAGAATTCTAATTTTATATGTTACATCTTGTACTTTGGATTTTCTCCTGATGTTTATTTAGTCTATCCGATTTCCTTGCATTCAGCATGCTTCTCTCCGTTGCATGTTGGCAGGTTACCAGTTACTTTATGTTGTCTTGCGTTACGGTCCATGTTTGACTTCTGTATGTCTTCTTCTTCTACTTAGCATTATCCCGGCCTATTGCCAGGGTCTGCTTTCCTACTTAATCGACTCCACTTTGCATGGCCATGAGCATCTTCAGTGGTTAGTCCATTGGCTCTCATGTCCTGCATCACATCGTCCAGCCATCGCTTCCTTGTGCGTTTGGCTTCCGTGTGTCAAAACAGATAATGTGAATGTATTGTATAGTTTTCCTTTTACATGTCTTGTCGAGCCTTTTGTCCATCAGCACCTCAGGTTTCACAATGTTTTCCGGCCATTGGTAGTTTTCGTTCGACTCCTTTTAATTTAAAGTTAATCATGTGTCATCAATTGTCCCCGATAGATATATTCGTCAGTATATTCTGTTTTAATAGTTCCAACTTTAATCATGATTCCCTCATGCCTCATGTTCTCTTGCCTGCATATATTATTTTTACATTTAGAATTCCGACGAGTCCCATTAATTCTATGTTTCTCTTCTGTCTCTTCTTTCTATGCTTTTCTTGATTACTCCGTTCTATTTCGTTTGCATTTGTTGCTCGATAAATCAGGAAGTGATTCCAGCATTCCAGATTTCATACTATAACTAAGTTTTATTCGTCAATTTTTGAAATCAGAACTTTGTAAACAAAATTATAATACTCTAATACTAAATTTCTGGTGATATCCTCATAATTTATATAACGTAACAATGCATTAACTTGTCATTTTTATAATAGATACTGTCTGCACAGAGCAAAGCTTTAAATAAACAAGTGAGCGTGCAAGTCCCACGTGAGGGAGGGTGTTTTTATTAAATGTCTGTATTATGTTTATATGTCTGTATCTGATGTCCGTTATTAAATTTATTTCATCTACACGTGCAATATGTACACGTTCCCTCTTCTTATCAATAAAAGCTTTTATTAAAAGTGTAACAATACCCTTTAAACATATTTTAATGCATTTATTTCGTAGGTTATAAGTTATATTTATTTGCGAATAATATTCAGCTTAAATTAAAAAGTCAAGTGTTATTACCGCGCTTTAAAGTTAGTTGTACATTTCGAAATGTTAAAATAAAATTACGTACTGCGTTAACCCGCAGTATCTATTCGAGCGCCCGCGAGCTTGCAGCGTCAAATTAAATTTTCATGAACTCGCACTCACTCGTGGTCAACCCTCACACACGATGTACTCAACTCAATTATAGGCAGTCCATAAATAAATACTTATTGAAACCTTCCCTCCATGTAAGTAGTGCAATGTAGTATTAAGACACAGCAGTGTATACAGTCAGCAGTGTATAGGGCTTTTTAGTTGCATACGCATAATTGTTATAAAAACTGAAAAAAAAAAAAACAATTTTATTAAATTTATAAAGCATTCCAATTTGACGACAAATAGTCACGTGTAGGCAATTACAAAAGTATCGTCAACGTATGATTATTAATATATTTTATTATTCTCCTTTGAGCTCGACGTGTGTAGCGATAATAAAATTCTAAGGAATATATATATATATATATATATATATATATATATATATATATATATATATATATATATATATATATATATATATATATATATATATATATATATATATATATATATATTTATATATATATATATATATATATATATATATATATATATATATATATATATATATATATATAAATATATGTTTTAGCGCTCTACTATAATACATATATATTTGATCGGCTGCCGGTCCGTAATGCCTGGTAACTTTACTCAATTGTTTCAAGTTTTTTTATTTGGGATAGAAATTAATCAATTACGTATTACGTATAAGGAAGCATGGAATTTATTTTACTAAAATTGATGTTAAAAAAATTTCATATATTTTTTATCAACATGTATTCATTCTTGAAATAACGTTAATAATCATCATTAAACATTTTGCGGTTATCCCAGTAACGTCCCGCTAGACAATGCCTGGCAATCTCGTTCTTGTCTTTGTTCAAACGGGACCAGAACGAGGCAATTCTGGCGAGTCAAATGAATTACAACAAAGAAGTCATCAGAGAATTAATTGAAAAAAAAAAATAATTTTGTAAAATTTATAATAAATCTTCAATCTGATTGGCGGATTGTTCAAATATATATTACAAATCTACGTAATCTCCGAATCGTATTTATCGCTATAGTCGCAGATGATATACCCGCTATACACTATGGGGTCTGACCGGGGGCGTGGAGACGTGCCTCACGCTAAAGCCTGCGGACAGAGCAATCAGGACATTCAAAGTTACGAGTATGTTCCGCAGCGAACAAGAACAAGCATTGTTGCATAAATCTCAGTAATCCTATTGTAGTTCACTCGCACTCACACAAGCCGCAAGTCGCAACACTGCGGAAACGCACAACTAGGACAGACTTACGTCACAACTGTTCGAGCTTGTCTTAGATTAATTTTGATATTTTGCATGTACGTAGTAAGTTGAGTGTGTGGTAATTAAATTAAAACTATGGCGATAAACTTATTGTAATAAGACGTACCAGAATACAAAAGTAGTTTAGAGGAGACGGTGTTTTCTGAATGTCAAGAAGAATAATCTGTGAAAGTACTTACTACTTAATATAATACACTTTTTTATATATTTTTTTATATCACACTAATAAAAGAAAAATATTTTAGAAAACGTACAACCAAATTGAAGAAAGCAGTAAATATGTTTTTTAATATGACTGTTTATTTAAACTAATATTACAAAGAGAAAGCATTTGTGTTTTTGTATGTATGTTTGTAATGTTTTCACACACACTCTACTGGACTGATTTCCAAACTTCTTTATTGAGTGATCTTTATAGGCTGTATTACATTTTCAAAAAATACAATAATATAACCCAAGGTGTAAAAAAAATTGTTATAAAAATTTGTGATCGCGTGCGCTGCGGAAGCTACTGTTAACTTTTGACATTGTAATGGGGTGCAATTTATGTCGCTTACTCCGGCCGAGAGACATTCCGTAACTCATAGACATCATCAAATACTACTATGAGAGTTTTTCCTGCACAATATATATACGACACTCAACCATTACTGTTTACTGATAAATTGGAGCAATTTTAAAAAAGGTCAGGATCAGCCTAACTACTACAAAAAATACATATTGTTCTTTGTAATTATTTTAATTATGTTGTACTTTCATTTCTCTGTTCTATTAAATTTCTGTCAGTTGGGCGGAATGTGAGCAACAGAGTGTTTTAACACTAGATTTTCTCTGCCTTTCCTTTTATATGCAACATGCTAGAGAGACCGAGATACAGCGTGAAGCTGAAACAAAAAAAATTGACCGAGCAGGAGAAGAAAGCAAAGCAAAGCAATATTCGTAAAGCTAAGTAATATCTCAAATTAAAATATTTACAATTCTTCCTCATTCTGTCATATTAGGTAAACGTCATATTAATTTAAATAAATTACAGTTAATCTATTAGAAAAATAAATTAAACCAAATTTACCTTTACAGATTACACACCAACACCACTTTAGTATTTAATATCTATCGAGTATTTCTTGCGTGATCGACGTACAAGTTAGAAGTAGTACAACATAGACAATAGAAAACCTGAGTAATATCACCTTTCTTTATACCTGGCTTATATACGAGCAGGGAAAGTGGACCTTTTTAGAAGAGAATATAGAAGAAGGAAAATCAATGAATTTCAGGGATTAATATACGATACGGTAGTGACTATCCAGACTAAGACCATTAAGAGCGCTCTACACACATACTCGTAGCATGTGACGCTTACACGCGCCGCTGTCGGTGCATTAACGATGCACACTAAACGATATATGTATCTACTATTCTGGCAATGAGGAAGACGCTATCGGCCGGTTCATTTGCCGAGTAAATGGGAATTCCGTGACATCAGTGACTATTGAGAAATAACAATAAGACAATAGAAGTAACAAAAAGGCACGGACGAGATAATTCCGTGATGTAGTACAAATCAAAAGAACAAAAGAACCATTGTTTTAAATACTTTATCCCGCATTGCTGTATCCCGCATCTACCTAGTAGGGTAGACAGAGGACAGACTCTTCGTTTCCTGCTTTCCGCCTGTCCAGACATTGTGTGCTGAGTGGCGGAACTCAACGGCGCGCTACGTCTTGTTACCAGAGTGAGGCAAATGAAAAAATATCAGTCTCCCCGTTCATTCATTCAGTTGAATCTTTTATGTACAAAGTTGTGCTTTCTATACATTTATTAAAATACTTGTACAGTTATTTCCACCTTTGTGATCTCTGTGTGAACGTACTCGTACATATCACTTAATCTTCAAATCTTCCAATTTGCTTACAATTAGAGAAAAGGAAAATTCTTTATATTAGATTCTTCTCTTTGAGTGTTCTGCCAAATACATGTATGTGCACATAAAAAAAGTTTTGTTATCTTATCGGTTCCGTGACGTCACCGTCACCGTCACCGTTACCGTCTAATGATCTATCGCCTGTTTTGTGATCTGTTCTGATACTCGTAGTCCGCTCGTTTCCCGGCAACTTGTAAGTAGTTTATTTATCTCCCGCACTGGTCTCGTTAGTCGCGCATTCAATTCGTGTTCAGTTTCGTGGAACTTCTTGACATAAGTAATTCTTGAAACTGTCGAATTATGAGTATTGAATAAGTTTAGTTTCTAACGTAAAGAATTTTTTGATATATGGAAGAAAATTTTTGTTTCATAACATATAGATTCCGATTACTTTGGTTTTTGACTTGTATTTGTCTATTTCACCTATGAGTATATTTATCCTATGTACCTGCCTACATTCACTAAAATTGTATTGTAGTAAAACTGCCTGGTCACTAAAATGAATACCTTGGACCTGAGAATAACCGGCGCAAGACACTCAGTGGGATTTGCTTTTCGTTTTCTTTTTTTTAAATTATTTATTAGTGACAATAATACCTTTGAAACAGTCTGGACGAGCACTTCATTCCCAAGGTGTGCTGTCATCTAAAAAATCATCAATTGTAGATGGGAATAAAACTGTGGACTGGTCACAGAATATGCCTATAGCATCCTGCGATTACTCCTGGCTTCATAGATGCTCTCTATGAGCGCCATTCCAGCGTCAGCAGTCGACTGACCTTTAGTAAAACCATACTGTTAATCACGCATAAAATTGTGGGCATCATAATGCTGTAATATTTCATTCAAAATAATTTTCTCAAAAATTTTACTAAATTATGATAGCACAGATTTGGTAGTCGGATATTGTTAGGATCTTCTGCACTGCCAGATAATAAGTAACACTTTACAAAATTTTATTAGTCATACCATAGTTACACCCTACCTAATATACCCAGTATAAATGTCATAGGTATAAAATTTCAAAAGGAACGCGATTCTCTTTATTTAGCGGGTGAAGCCGCGAGCCAGTCGTTTCATTTCATCATTTCCTATTTCGTTTACATTTATTATTTAATTTTAGTTTATTATTTTAAGTTGGTCAATGTATTGCACTGTACTGTCATCGCGTCGTTTATAATTGCGGCGGCTATATTTGGTTTTATATGTAGAGCCTTAGTTTTATATATGTGTGTGTGTGTGTGTGTGTGTGTGTGTGTGTGTGTGTGGAGATTCAAATAAATAAATAAACAATTGACTGTATGGCCACAATATTAACATTGTCGAAATTACAAAACAAAACATTTAAGATTTTTTTACTTATGATACATATGCATAGATTTAGTAACTTAATTACCCTCCTAGTAACCTACCGAATGACCAAAACATATAACACGTAAAGCACACAGGTACCTACAGGTACAGGTACAGGTACAGGTACCCGGAGCGAGTCTACCTTGTAGACAGCATTATACATACGTACCTATATACGGTGCTATAATACATTAGTATTATCTATTATTTTCTATTATATATCCTATTGTAACAGTCCTGTATTGCGCATTATCTGCGCACCCATGAGAGGCATTATAACGGAAATTGAATTTGCATTCAGCTCTATATTGTATTGATTGCACTTACATTCATACAATTGTAGTCATTCTCAATATACTAATTTGTAACAATTAAACTAGATTAGATTATTAGATTTTGTTTTATTTTCAACAAAACAAAATTTGAAACGTAAAGTAATTAGACAATAACTGAGGTTAAAATGGAGTAGTTGGTAAGTTTCAACCTGTACACAGTACACGATGGTCGCGGGTTCAATTTCTAGGTAAGTTATATTCGAAAGTAGTGATACGTCCGTGGTCTCGCCCGCTTAATCGATGTTCTAGGATTTACTCTAATATAATATGAATGTATTGTACTTATAATTTATTTAACTTTTCCTTTATAATAACTTCAAAGTCTTAGAAAAATAATGAAAAAGTGTATACAGATGAAAATATAAATTTAGGCAGAAGATACTAGCGCGCGACACGGTTATACTAAACGCTACTACTAAAGCGGATCTCACATAAATGCCGATTCCACGAGATTACTAACATAAAAATTAACCTATATGTTGCTTCACAACTTTTTTTTTCTATTTTCAGCTGTTCCAAAGATTATCCCAGATAAACAGAAAGACGAAGAGACAACCAAGAACTGTTGTGTTTTAGTAACGTGTAAATAACTATATACACTTGAAAAAAACACAAACAGACAGATGCTCACTTTGCATGTTTTGTCTTCTTTGAAGAGTAGCTGGAGGTAATATAGTGTTTCAGACACTTTATATGCAACAAATGACAATTTCACATATACTTATCTAATCCAGTTGATCCTTTAGCTATCTAGTGGTATAATTTAATTTTGAACATCTGCGATAGATACATAATGATATTTAGCTGCAATATCAAATTGAATCCCTCGATTTTGTTATTATAATTTTTATTCTATTGCCTATGGAAGTGATTTTAAAAACGTATTTACTTCAAAAATTAATACGTAACCTTAGGTAGATTCTAATTTGCTCATATAATAATGAAGGCATGGTACAAATGAATTGTTCCATATAAGTCAGGACTAATGTAAGTTAAAGCTATTACTGGATAAGATATCATTATAATACATCGTAATTAGATTGTGAGCGGACATTGAGCTAATAGTAGCCTTTAAGATAGACAGTGGGGGAAGGGGCTATACAGCCACAAGGAGGGGGTAGGGGGGAGACTCGTCAGCTGGTCTGAACATGATGATATCTTTCAGCATCTCAGTGCAGATGATTAACAAAAGTAGCTGTCGCGTGATTTTTCATTACGATTGAAAGAACATTTTACTGTCAAGTAAATAAATATTTAAATAAATGAATCTATTATTTTCACATTTCTTCGCTTAAATAAATTTGAAATCTTCTATAATCTTGAATTTACTCTAATTAATGTATTATGTGTATTAGTATACGTATATTACATGTGTCTATTAAAAAATACAATCCAAGTAAACATAGAACTTGGCATCCAAATAGATTTTATTACAAATATATTATTATTCATTCATTAATCACAGCCTTCTTCCATTGCTGGACATAAGCCTCCCCCAAGGATCTCTATGACGATTAGTCCCGCGCGCTACTCGCATCCAGTGGCTTCCGGCGACCTTGACCAAATCGTCGGCCCACCTAGTAGGGGGCCTGCCCACCGAGCGTCGTCCAGTTCGTAGCCGCGACTCAAAATCTGTTTTAACCTTTTAGCCTGAAATCGAACAACTACCGAAGTGCAAATTGATATGACTTTGCTTAATTGATATTAATATTTTTAATATTCTCCTTAACTTCAATACTTGAAAAGTGAAATAATTATAATAATAACAATATATCATTTATTATTAAGAATAATTCCTTTACGAAAACCAAAAATCTCATCAATTCACATTTATATTTTTGATGGGATTAACACACCGACGGTGCGTCTAGTCTAGTTACAAATACTGCATACATAAATATGCTTACGCGGCTCGTTTTTGAGAAACATAACTTTTTACATAAATTTTTATGTAGTAATTAAGTGCTGTTTGTTTTTATCACAAACTTGGAATAAAGTGAGGGGAAAAGAATCTGAAACACTCATAATCATTTATTTAATAATTATTTATGGGCATTTATATTTCGGGGTCAGTAACTTGAGTTTAGAGTTCTCTTTTAACGAGATTTCATAGCATTTGTTATAACGATTTGAGAGAGAGTTGTGGATTTTTATTAAAATTCACGTCTTACATTGTATGAAATACATTTTTCATGAAATTACGTATTATCAGAACGAAACTGAAGTATTTTTACATAATACAATAATAATATAGCTATGTTGTGTCCCATATATAGCAGGATAGACAGAGGGAACCTAGTGTGAAGACACTCCGTCTAATCCTGAGACATTGCATGTTGAGAGGGCGGCGCGGCGGTTGAGTTTCGTCTCGTTTTGTCTTGTTACCAAAGCAAGGAAATGAAATATTATTTTCTCTCTGACTGGGAATCAAACTCACAACCTTCACATGTAGAGTTAGTAATTTTTATAACATTCTACAAGAAAATGTAAGTCTTTATTACTGGTAAATCGAGACCGACAAGTATAAGGTACACACTATGACCTTAGAAATGCAAAACCAATGGCTTACTGTAGAAGAATTCTGTTAAAAAAATAGACAATTTTATCTTAATGCATTCCAAATAAGTCTTCCAGATCAAAGTCATTTGGTAAGATGAGGTAAAACCACCGAACCGGCTGTAGAAGCAGCTAAGCACTTGCTAAGCTTTGGGTATAGGGTGTAGGGTATTATTTATGTAGCGGTCACTATTAGCAGCATTATGAAAAATTACCACATAAGAGTTCATAGAAACATAACCAGCTAATGATCAATAGTTTGTGAAAGAAGGTTCGTCGAAAATATTTATAATAAATATTTTATTAAGTCTCGGCACAGACGATGCTTACTGATGCTATATACTATAACCAACTTCATAGAAACAAATCTCGGAAGAATAAATTGTTAAATTTTCCCCAAACTAAGGCATATTAGAATAGATACAATTAAAGTAATATATAATGTGGCTATTCTTTTATATAAATACAATGTCATCAAATGTACACTATAAATCGATTTTCTTTTATAAAATATTACTAAAAAAATGTCGTGGTTTGTTTCATTCCAAGGGCAGCGGCAGACAAAAAATGATCAGAACCTCCCGGTCGTCACCGGCACACGTCACACGTCACACGTCACACGTCACGTAGCTCTCGCGAAGCGGCCAAAACTAATAATGGACGAATTTTTTTATTATTATGTGTACGTTATATATTAATCCTATGCTATTTTTAGATTAACAGCGTAAAACTTTTATGGGTAAAAAACTTTTATTTAAGCGCTATAAATAGAAGAAAACAAAATTTTCCTTTTAAATATCAAGTATCAAATTATAACCTCATTATACACAATTTATGTATTAAACAAATATTTTCAATTTACATAATATAAAAGCTTCTCAGGCAATTTACTGGTGCGAAATAATAGTCAATGTAATTATGTAAAATTTGTTAGGTTAAAAAGTTTTAAATTTTCAATTTAATTAAATATTGGTAGCCAAATACCAAAGCAAGTAAAATAAAAGCTTTTAAAAATAAGCAAGTTTTTTAAAAAGTAAACATTAGCTATAGTTTTCAATAATAGTTCAAGTTGTGTGGAAAAAAGTTTCGGAATCGTTATATTTAAAATGAATACCGTAGAGTGTGATTCCGCCTTGTATGGGCGATATCATTGCATAGATAGATTGCCCGCAGCATTTTTGATATCGAGCTCCCAACAGCGGCTAATATCGTAGGATCAAAGTGGCGGCCGATTCGAATTGAATTCGACCGCAGCACCTCGCGTTCCGGTCCTCGCTCCACTGCGCTCTAATTGCGGTCGTGTGCAAATTACCTGCTTCTAGGAAAACTAAATGTATAGAACAGTAGCAGTGAGCTTACACTGAAACCTGCAATCACTTGCTCGTGGTTTGTTTGGAGAGAAGGTGATACTCGTAAAGTATACTGGTGATACAAATCTAGTGTAAAATTTATATATATCCTTTAAATACTGACTAGGCTTAAAGAATTCCCTTGAGTTCAAGAAGATTTTGTAATTTTTTTTCTTTCAATATATTTTTTTATCGTTCATTTCATATAATGAGTTTATTATATATGTAGCTCTATATTATATAATATAATATTATAGGTGGTCTCGGCAGGTGTCGGAGGGCGGGTGTCTGAGGGCGGGCGGCGGCGCCGTAGCAGAATGCGTTACGTGATGTCATATCGAGGGCTATCTGGAAGGAGACGTTTCCGTGACATTTATACGTGATTTGTTGGCAAGTTACGGGTGCGTGTCTTGAATACACACAACACACGCTCGCGCACGAACTATTGCACCAGTCGGAACACAATCTGTCTGTAAGGGAATAAAATACTCAACTCTGTAAGTATTTTGACCAAGAAATAGTTATTATAAGAACATCCTCATATAACATATTATAAAAATATTATATCATTTAATTGTAAAAAGACAAAGAATCTATTGCTTCATTCAACCAACCGTTTTTACCTTTACAAAGATTAAAGCTGAACGCCTTATTAATAAATTAGTAGATATACATATGTACGAGTGTACAAGAGCACCGTACCATAATAACACAAAAATATTTTATCTATCTCATTTTTTTGTTTGTTTTGTTTTGATTTTACATATTTTACAAGAAAAATATAAATTAATTTAAGTAAAATTAAATTAACTTAAGCAAAATTAAATTAATTTAAGTAAAATTAAATTAATTTAAGTAAAATTAAATTAATTTAAGTAAAATTAAATTACGAGCACAAACAAACTGATATTGACGAATTAAATTGGGTTATGTACCGGCCTGTATTTTTTCTTTACATCGTAAATAATATCGTAACTGATTACGGCATCGATAGCTTTGATTGAAAACAAATCCTTGAAATATGAGCGCGATGTGATCGACTCGCTTCTCTCCATTGCCTGATTTGCCTTTCCTTCCACACATTTATAATCTACACTTTGGGTCGACGTAATGTGCAGAGCTTCCTCCGCGCTAATTCCCTTCTATCTTTTGAATATATTTCACATGTCTGTAGTCAAATCAAAATTTTAAGACGAGACACAATATGATTATACTGCTTATGTATGTTAATTCGAATACGTTGTAGTGGTATGACTGATGCCAGTTTTGCACAAAATATAATGTGTAAAGCTCTAACACGGTAGTAGTAAAAATAACTTAAGCATAATGTCAAGTGAATTTACAGTTCCGATTGCAAAAACTCTAAACGTTCAGTAATTTTTTGCTCAAATTCCCGGATGAATTCCTCTGTGACTCCTCGTGCGGGCGATGTCTACCGAGAGACTCCCGGGAACAGTTAAACTACTTCTATACGTATTCTAAAGAGATTTTATAATCAAACTAAAGTAAAAAATTTCATAAACATGTTACAATATTTGATCATATGAAAATATTACAAGAATATAATACTTTTATTCATACTATTTACGTGTAAATGCTTATATATTTTTAGATACAAAAAAAAATATTATCAAAGATCGTTAAACAAAGCAGCTAGATTAAAATAAATTTATATATTTCATCTGACAAATGTATAGAGCAGAGTACAGAGAGTACAAAGTACAGAGACACGATACACAATGTTGATGTTTCCGTATCTGGAGCGTGACGCAGACCCTTTCTTTAATAACGTCATTCATAACGCGCATCGCCACCTGCAGGACCCGCGGCGCCGGCAGCTGCCAGCTCCGGTGACCAGCTTTGCTTGTTCCTACAAATGGTTTTTTCTTCTTGTAACAAGCAATTATTATTATGATCTCAAATTATAGAGCATATTGGTTAAATCCAGATAAGAACTCGTCATTATTATCAATATGGAATATTATTTTAATATCAATTAAATTGAAAACTTCAATCAAGATTTGAACAACACGTTAGAATTATGATAATGAAAATCAAATTTATATGTTTTAATATGCTTTAATAGTATACAGCTATGTTTGACCGCAATCACAGAAATAGCAAACGTTTCCGCTCAGAATTAACAACGTGAAATAAAAGTAAAACGTTTAAAGAACAAGAGCGAGAGACTTGAGAGCCTGCCCGAGGCGCTACAGACGCTACAGACGCTACAGACGAGGGCGACGTCGCTAAACGCGGGCAAGTGCGGGCTCTACACTCTACAGAAATACTTTGAAAGTTGTCCTCTTTATTATATGGTTTGTAAACTGCTTAAAAATAATCAACTATTTTGTTTCTTATTTAAATAACTTAATTTATTAGTAGTTTTTGTGTCGCGGGCTGTATGTATACATCACTCAGAATTTAATATTTATAACCTTAAATGGATTTCTTTTCAGTGCTTATTTTGGTTAGTTATAATTTTAATATAGTACATTACTTTAAACTTATAAATTATAAATTATTTAAACATAGATTTTATTTATTAATTCAAAATAATCAAAAGTCCCTCAACTAATGAAATTACATTATTGTACCCTGAGGTATTACAATATTCATATTAATCCTATTATTTAATATTCATGAGGTTGAAGCGGGTGAAGCTGCGGGTCGGTCGATAGTTCAATAATGCATTATGAATCTAAGAGTGTGAAACATATTTTGTGTCATCCGGTTTCGGAAAATGTTACTTTGAAAACTAAAATATACGTAATTAGTTTGGTTGAAGAGTTTCTGCAATAATAAGTCTACAAAATGACTAAGTAAAGGAATATGAGATAAGTTGTCGGGTGAAACCCGGTTGCACGTTGTATGTTTCTCTGTAACACAACGTTACATCTGATATTTGCTACAGACAGAGGGACCAACAAAACAAAAGCAAGTAGCAACCATTTATATAGACTCATATTGACGCAAATGAGAACCGTCTGATTATTTCCCAGAGCGAGGTCGCCTGTCATCATCACCACCAGTACCTACCTGTCTACCTGCCTACCTGCCTACCTACCTGCCTACCTACCTACCTACCTGCCTGGTCCGCCTCTGGGTTCACTACGGTCATGAATTTCCCACGAGAAATATGTTTTGTCAAAATGACCTATTTACTTCTGCTATAATTAAAAATACAGCGCACGCTGAATTATTTGTACCATAATGTGGGATTATGTGTTAAATATGTAGGAGATCTTTATTTAGATTTAAAAAAAATCTTATAAACTAGGTCAAATGGTTAGACAGCATATTAAAAGTAAAAACACGTAAATAAAATATTTTTTTAAGCTAGCTGCTTTTAGTGCCTTTATAGGTTGAATATACTAATAATACTTTTAAAAGTTAATTGATTGGATGGTAACATAATAAGTTATTAATAGCAATATTAATAGTATATAATAGTAGTAATAGTAGTTAATAGTAGTATTAAATAAAACAGTTTAACCGGATTAATGGACAGGTAGAGGGGTCTACCCGTGACCACGGACTACTACAAAGTGTTGTGGGTTTCCAAAAATAATGTCAATATACGCGATTAATCCGGTTAAACCGTTTTATTTTTAACGGATGGTAACATTCACCCGCTTTATATAACCGCATAGAGAAGTCTTTACTAAATAGTTATACTAACAGAAGTGTACTGTTATATACATATTGGATATGTTTTAATAATTGTTTATTTTTATTGTTAGAAAAATAAATGCTTTCATTAGTTCCATTTAATTAAAAAACTTTCTCACAATGAACGACTGTCATGACAAAGTTTATCTCGTATTGACTAAGAGGCAGCTGAGGCACGGAGACCCTCCAGAGGCTTAGAAGTAATCTGTTACTTGTTAACAACGACGATTCAATAGGATTTATATTGAGCGTGAACTTTGTGACATTCCCATTTAAATATTAACCAAAATATCGTGACCACTGTCATGAGATTCCGTGACAGCTATATGATGAAATAGTTTGAAGGAAGCATGAGGATTAATGACTTGATACCTCGTACAGGTTTCTTTTTCTAACAATCAATTCTATAAAAGTAAAAGCACTAAATATGCGCAAGGAGAGAGCCTTCACTTCATATATTTATTTAAGTTCACGCTGTATCTTGCACATAGCAGGGTAGGCAGAGGGAACCGTAGGTTGAAGGAACCTAGTGTTAAGACATTCCGTTCCCGTCTTTCCGCCATTCAAGGCATTGCGTGTTGAGTGGCGGAACTCAACGCCGCGCTTTTTTTACCTTGTTACCAGAGCGAAGAAAATGGAATTTATTCATTCTCCCCGAGTGGGAATCGAACCCACAAACCGTCGCGCTTACAGGCAGGCTGTCGCCTCTGCGCCACGACGGTCTTCTCATTTTATATATGGCAGCTAAAATTAAGCGCTTAACATATTAATGGGTAAATTTAGTTCGAAATACAATATTAACATCACATTAGTTATTAATTATAATATAAAATCAATCTTTTTACAATTAACAATGTTAAGTATATTGACATAATATATTTTTTGTGAATACTGTGTAACCACTATTTTAAACACGAATTGGACTATGAGCATATCGAAGCTTTAGCGAAAATTCGACAACAAAACGTATTATAATTAAGACATTCCTACACTTTATTACAGGTTACCGATTTAGGGTAATATCTATCTCAAATCAAATCTTATTAATGACATAATTAGTGTAAGAAATAGGCTCGCGCGACTTCAACAACGCGTTACTCTATCGGGACAGTGACGAGCGGTATGGAAGAGAACTATTTACTATCTTCGAGTTGCTGCTTCTGTTGTGTGGACTTTAGACTATAATAGCAACGAATTATTGTCATAATGTTTGATCCACAGATACGAGGACATGTCTTACAATGCAAAATTAATTTAATTAACATCATAATGCGAATGCTCTTGCGATTCAGTATGGAATGCGCGGCGTCGCACTTCTAACAAGCTATGGGATATTGTGTGCTAATCGAGTGTGCTTACTAATTACTTATGTATTTATATTTCCCAGAATTATTGCCATTGCTTCCACAGAATGAATAAATGGATTTAAAAAGCCGTTTGCATCTGTATGCAAACTTGAAGTTCTTTTGAAATTGTTTTATTTGGTTGGTTTTGGTTGGTAGTTCATTAGCGGCGCGGGTCGGGGAGCTGCGGAGCGGGGAGCTGCGGGGCGGGACGGGGCGGTGCGGTGCAGAGGCATTATGTCGCTAATTGCCGACACTCCTGCCTCAACACTTCAGTCTACACCTCACCCTAACAAAAAAATATCTTCTCAAACGAATTCAATGTAGCTCTTCATCTTGATCTTTTTCGTTTTGTTCCAACTACTTTATCTTAATGAGCTCGCTTTGAATTTGATGAGAAAAATGCTCAGAGTTCGTTTCACTCAGTGTCGCAATTTTACGCTTTTATTATATTATTAATATATATTTTTTTGATACCGACCTTTAATTTACCTTTATTTATTCGACTTTATTTAAAAGCAAATTTGGTCTGGTTATATTATGTTATACGAAATTTTAAAAATATAATATTTTATATAGTATTGTTGTCTGGAATACAAATAAGCTGAATAACATTATGATCATTTTTTTCTTCACTTTTTGAATTTTCAAAGAGATTATGTATATAAATGTGTGTATGACGTGATGTATGAGAGTGAGGTCTGATGTTGTCACATGTCTTATTACATACATAAAGTAATATTATTTACCTTTTTCATAACAAACGTAAACGATTAATTAAACGTCCCCATAGGTATATAACAAACGTAAACGATTAATTAAACGTCCCCATAGGTATATAACAAACGTAAACGATTAATTAAACGTCCCCATAGGTATATATCAAACGTAAACGATTAATTAAACGTCCCCATAGGTATATAACAAACGTAAACGATTAATTAAACGTCCCCATAGGTATATATCAAACGTAAACGATTAATTAAACGTCCCCATAGGTATATAACAAACGTAAACGATTAATTAAACGTCCCCATAGGTATATATACAACATAAGTACAGTCAGGTACTTTTCAATTACGTCATAAACTATCGATTTTGCTATAATATTTCCACTATTTATTTTAAGTCTCCCGGACAGCAGCCGAGGTGTATTTGTTCTTTCTTGGTAAAAAGTAAATTGTATTATATAAATTTGAAATTCGCCAAATATAAATTTAATTGAAAACTATAAAATACTGTCTTAATATTATAAAATATAGGCTATACAAATACTACATATTATAAATTTCCAAGAGGATTTGAATAAGCGCCTGTTGGAGTTCATCCAAGCACTCTGGGAAATGAAGCTGTACGTCCTGTTATTATAAGTACTTCGACATTTTTATTAATTTTATAAACAATATATAAAAGTTTCACTTAACATTTACGAATGATTTAGATTTCTATTACGCCTGAAAAACTAAAACTCAAGTCGTTGTGAGAGATGACAATCAAAGGTATCCCAAGAACACTATTACATGCTCCTATATTATTATTAAAAATACTACAAGTGAACAAACGATGCCTCAATGGCACATTCTGGGTACATTCCATCATAGCATAGAGCATATCATTAATTGAATTACATTTACAACAATTTGAATTTATTTGATGGAAGGTGTCCAGTCCTAGTCCTCGACAAGTAACGTCTTCCCTTCTACTCGGTCAAACGGAATCAATCCACGGTTTGAGTAAAGATTTTGACTGTGTAGTTTATACCAAACACCCTTAACTTGAGACCGTCGGTCGAAATATTCCTCCCAAAATTTAAAACACAAATTTCTAATTAAATATACAATAAACGCAGTAAACGCAGGTTTTATAGCCATTGGTATACCCTTTGTTGTTCCCTCTTTGGCCAGTGTATCAGTGTTTCTATACCTAAAATATTAATGTGTGACCCATTGTTCTGCTGATCATACTTATAAATCAATTTTTAAATATTAAATCCTCTAGGATTAAAAGTACATCGAACTTTGAGTTGAAGAGCACTTTTTGAATTTTAAAATATTATACAAATTTGTTTTAATTTATAAAGTCGATTAACAGGCATCTGTAGCTTTGATTATATTGCAACATGATATATAGAAACCAAAATCATCAGCATATTATATAACGAGAAACAATAGAATTATTTACATTAATTTGAAGTTATCTATCAGACAGAAAATTCCAAATATAATAACAAAGTTTAGAATAAATATCCAAGTTATTGTATGTATTGTCTCTATCTATGAATGAGGTTATCGTCACAACAAGGTGTATTTGTGTGCTCGAGACTAACACGCTATAAGAATACAAATTAGATCTCATTTTCCTAAATCTCACTGTGCTTGGTGACAGAAACTTATTATTTTCTCTATTAACTAGGGAATGACATATTTTACATACACAGGACATTAGTGATATTGGGCGAAGAGCACTAATATCTCGACTAGGCTTAGGAATTAGTAAAACATATATATATATATATATATATATATATATATATATATATATATATATATATATATATATATATATATATATATATATATATATATATATATATATATATATATATATATATATATATATATATATATATATATATATATATATATATATATATATATATATATATATATATATATATATATATATATATATATATATATATATATATATATATATACTGCCACTGTTTATAATTGAAACTATTTGAAAGTAACTTATTGTAAATATCTAGTAAAATTATTTTCCAGGTCAGGTGGGTAGGCGAAGGTCATACGCCAACCTCTGGCGAGCCAGGCTCTTGTGGCGGATGCCTCCCTCGTCCGTTCCGCCGCTTTCTTCTAGAGCATCACCACTATGTTGAACTGCACTCGGTTTTTGAGGAAAATCAAAAGCATATACTCATTTCTTATTTTCCGTTCAACTCACTCCGCCTAGTCCTCTCGCTCATTTTTATTTTGCAGTGGATATCAAAATAAAAAATTCTTTGTTAGTGGAAAAGTAAACCTATTTTATATAGAATGAGTCCGTCCCGTCTACACATTACTCGCTTTGCGGTGGTACATGCAATGTTATACGTAGGCTGATAAACACATTATTGTGCTTAGCTTCCCACAGTTTACGTACATTATACGTCTTGAGTGTTGACATGCTAGTCAGTTCGAATCTCGCTCCGAAATGTGTATCTAAACCTTCTCTAATCTATCTTTCTTATCTTTGAAAGCATATACTAGATATAGCGTTTAATGTAATAAGTACTTTTCTGAAATATTTCTGCAATTTAAAACCATTATATTCTTAAATAAACTCCTACAAACGTTACAATAAAAAATGCTTTAAGAAATTTGAGAAGATAAACAATCTTGTATTTGTATGTAAGTTTAAACTCGAGTAAAGTAACATAATAAACGCAAGCAGGTCGCGCCGTAATGCAGCCGCAGAGCATAGCTCCAGAACAGATGTGAATGAAAGTACAAGCTAAGGAGCCTCGAGAGCGACGCGAGCGCCCACTAATTACACTGTACATACGAGTATATAAGCAACTTCCTAGGAACAAATGAATAAGATAAAAAAATAGTCTAAAAGAAAAATATTTATGGGATCTTTTTTCATATTTTAGTGCAAGGTTGTATACGTGAGGGGTGCAGGTTTAATTTCCTTCTAAGTGAAGAAAAAAAATTAAATATTTATAGAAAACTTGTCAAAGACATGTCATTTTATTAAAAACTTCCAAAATGTTTATGTACAATAATAAGTATGTAAGTCACATGACTATTATTTTAAAAGCACACAAAAATATGTATATGTATAGTACTAGTTTATATTCCTACTTTATTTATTACAAAAAAGGACGATATGAAAAAAAATATATTTATGAAAGTAATATTTTTGGTGGAAGCATTCCTTCTATTTTAGGAATCTTCATATATTGCATACGTCTGACGTAACGTTGCTGAGTTATGAGTTCAGTCCGTGCCTTATATAAGTTTACATTTCCAGAGTAAATGTTAACATTTAGTGTATTTTTTAAACATCAACTAACAGTTATATTTAGTAAGAATTAGAAAGAAAGCAAACTTATAATATATACTATTCTTCTCAGATCTCAGGTTGTTGTCGAATTATTTCTGCAAGTGCGCGTATCAGTTCAATTTAAATGCATTCCAGCAACATGAATGAAACTTCTAAAGCACTCAAAGTACCACAGTAACAGCGTCGCGTCGGACTCTATAATACTCGCTACAATACTCTTGTCAACGTCAAGTTAAGCACCCGGAAAGTCGAATAGTATATTTTTTATGTAAATTTCTTGGAAATTTATAACATTAAATCAAATCTGAAGGGGAGTGCAAAGTAAATATTACATCGCGCCGACGAGAGCTTTACTTTAAGAAGGTCGACGTTTCCCTTAAATGGATATCCGATGTAAGCGGGATTACGTCCCATCCACGCCTCATCACCTTATTGCGCAGATTTATGCGTCAAATAAAGCGGCGACGCATCGCTTTCTGGAGAAAGTTCGTCTTTCTGGAGATGGATAGAGTTATTTACTATAAAGAACACACATTTGTTTATAGATATTATTGCTGTAGTTACAATAGTGTTACTTACTGGGCGTCAGCTCTATAGAGCTTAAACTGGAAGAACACAGCCTTTGCTTTAGAAATATCTGTACTATACTGTACTGAGATAATTAAAAGGATCTCAAATTACTGAACATATAAATTCAACTTGTACACTGACGTCATCGTGGCACAGCTGGGTCGTGTCGTGTCTAAACAGACTGGAAACGATGTTTGTGGTTTCAGATTTCAGTTCGAGAATGTTTTCAGCTTCAGATTCTTTCCCAAAATTTCAAAATTAATGGGTTGTTTCAAAATTAATAGAAAACTGAAAAATTTACATAACATCTTCCTTGCAAAATACTATTAAATCTATTCAAAACATCTATATTAAGTAAGTAGTAAGTTTATTGAGTCAACGAGTAGTCATTAATAAAATACTACCTTTCTACGGCCACTAATATATCAGTTGTTTTGTATACAAAACGTCACTTATTTTATAGGCTCGTGTTACCATGAATGTACTGTGAAGGGTGTTCTATAGATGTCATCAATTACGTAAAGCTAAGGTCAAAAGTGCCGTCTCAAGTTCCACAATATAAATAGAAAGAAATTGGGACCCAAAGTTTTCTCATCGAAGTTTTCTCTAGTGAATGGACGCACTAGAGCCGACACGTGACGCCCCACACTTACACTTACATACATACATATAAATACTTGCCTGTACGAATAGCCAAGTCAAATCTTGAGGTTTAATTACTTGGCTTAGCTTGACTTTCATATTGATATCGATTCCTATGTCGGTGAAGTCAACATACATACGACACGTTAATAACTATTGAACTTGGCTCTCAAATGCTTGTTTCTACACTTTACATACTCTTATTTTAGGATCTTTGCTCAAAATTGTGATACAATTGTTAGTGTTCATATTTCGTCTTCTAATCTAAGTACATATTATCTAAGAAAAGGAAAGCTCTCGCGATACTGAAAGTAGTTTTGAGTGTAAAGTTTTATTCGAAGTATCAATAACTAAGTGACATATCAGTGAGGTGTCACATTAAATCGCAATACGCAAGGATACTTCCTGATACACAAGGCAACACAAGAGACAGCAGATAATTAATTATAATCATATTTCGAATTCCATCACAAGCTGTAATATGTAATAGTATGCACCAAATAAAACATACGTTTATGAAAACTGTCTCTCCTGTCAGTGTCCTGGCAGTAGTTTGCCAGTTCTGAAAGTGTTAATATATAAAATAACTAAGGTAAGGTACATAAATATAATACTGCATATTATATAGTGTAATTGGACCAAGATATTCTCACCAAATATTAGAATTGCATTCTAAGTAGACACTATAAGAGAATGCAAGGAATAAATATTCCAGATAAGTACTAACAACTGTGATTTGTGCTCAGGCCACATGAATACACTATGTAATATAGATACGACTGAGGTGTCATAAAAGAAAAAGATAAAAAGCTATGAATTTATAAAAAACTAGCCTTGTCGTGGCTTTTTATTTATCATCCATGATTATTTCATTGCTAATTAATTAATACTTATTAATTTTGTTAATGCGCCATTACCTGATTTCTTGATGTTTATCTTATCTATACAGTACAGTACACAGCGACTGCAGCGCCAGCGTGTATACAAACTATACAGGACGCAGAAACTCATTATCATATACTTATACATAAAATGTCGTATAAAGTAAGCGCTTGAGAAGAATATGATGATAAACACAAGTAGAAGTTATTTGCATAATTATATACAAGATTATAATAACTGGTGTATCTGATCGACCCCCGTGTCACCGCAGGCGGACGATGTCGGACTGAAACCTTGAAGCTGTCAGCTGTCATCTGTCAGCTGCAAATAACTACCTTATAGTACCGACAGTTGTTGTAACGCTAACTTCTCTATTAATGTGTTCCGAACAAAATACGTTATATGCAAACTTTAAAAATAAAAGTACCCGTGTGAGTAATATAACCTTTGCTGAATAAATAAAGTTACAAAAATGTACGCCTCACAAAATATGTAAATATCGACAATCTTACGTCAAAAAACACATATTATGGTTCGAATATTTAGTTTTGTTTATCAAAAAAGTAATTTTACGCGTGACGTGGTACTTCGAGCGCGTCGCGGCCGTCACGGTATACGAGTACATATGTATGGCATGCTGCACGACCAATGAAACCTCTATTTTTGACAAAATAAAGTCCACTTTAGCTTGCACTAGCACATATTTGTGATAGGTACGTATAGCTTCTATGCTAAACATCTCAATGTAATGTGAAACCACGCTATAGCTCAACCCTGTGCTTAAAGTAACATGTTTAAATATCTAAGTAAAGACGACTTTTATTGCATCGGTCTACGGAATAAGATCACATTTGTTGCTATTGTTAAGCGATACTTATTACATGTTATATGAAATGTGGAGCCCATACCAAGAGGCTTGCTAAAGGCCACGTCCGCTTTGGAAATTTAAATTGTAGCGATATTTATTAACTTCTTAAAACAGAATAAAAAAATTATAAACACAACAAATAAGTAAAATGCGTCAAGTTACCAGTTGTCAATAATGGTTCATTTTAACACCTGGAAAATGGAAATAACAAGAAATAAAGATAAGCTTGTAATGCCTAGTTATCGCCTCCAAAAAGTTAATAAATCGTTTATGCGTCTGAGTATAAGCACAAATTATAAAATTAAAAGCCTTTTGCACTGTCCAGGAATATTAAAAGATAAAAATGTGTGGAGCCATTGTGTATAATAATAAAATTTTAACATTGATATTCAAAAGAGCTATTGTTTCTCAAGGGGGCTCTTCTCTGCAGAACCGCCTTCTTAACCAGTGGTAGAGACATATTCAAATACATTCAACGATTCAAAGGTAATTGTAAAAATCTATTTGCATAAAGATTATGTTAAATTTGAAATTTGCAGTGACAGTCACATCAATAGCATCAATATTACCCGGAGTGTGTATGTAGAGGTTAATGACAGAGTACGAGGCGAAAGAGGTTGTAGGGATAGTACCATGCAGCGCTTCGTTCACTCTGGCTACTCCGCAAGGGATAAAGCGTGAAGCTAAAAAATAATAACAAAATATTGCAGCTTAAAACATCTCACTTAGTATTAGACGTAGATATTGCCCACACATGTACAAAGTAAATAATAGCAGCATCATAGATTATTTCAAGGAAAAGCTACAATAACGCAGCTTGTAGACGTCAATACATATTCAAAGTTCCCTCCAACGTATTATTCACAAAGAGAGCTGTACGATACGGTCGCAATTTTAGCAAACGTTTTCAATATTTCGCGTCACACCCGTAACTTGCTAGCTGCTAGAGATGAAGGCACCTTCTGTGGAATAAGTCTCATATTTATATCTACGTTTATAAGTGTAGAAGTTTCTAATATCTACTACAAACAATAAAGATTACTTTTGAAAATAAAATAGTCGTATAATATATAATATAAAAAATATTAAATTAGAAAATATACGGTCATTTGTGACTATGTAACAAGTCGTCTTTGAATAGCGTCTGTTTCATTTAGAACGTAGAGACGACGGCCTCTGAATATCCTCCTTTGTGAAGAATGTTCTCGGAAATGTAATTTAGATGAACCTCTGCGATGTGCGCAATCTCGTATTCATGGCAACCGATCACTGATTCAATTAATTAAATAATATCGAAGATATTGCTTCATTGCGTCCGTCGTGACCGTCCGCCGCCCGCGTATTCAGACTCATGTGCATATATATATATATATATATATATATATATATATATATATATATATATATATATATATATATATATATATATATATATATATATATATATATATATATATATATATATATATTCATTCTAATCCATTCAAACTATTACAGACTTCTACTTTATAATCTGAAGATCATAAAATATTCAATAATAATTATGACATGTGACGTTAACTTATTATATACTCTATAGATATTCTGCCCCTGTCCGGAGCTCGTCGTCTTATTATATAATAACGGCGCGGCGACCGCTAACAAAGCCGAGAACGGCAGTTTCACACTCTTAAGCCGTATTTACATAATAACTTATGAGTGTTGTGAGTGTTATACATGTTTGTTACGTTTACAGTGAATACAATATTTTTCACTAAAGAGGGGACTAGCGACAGCTCTACAATGTACTATATACTCGTAGCTCTTTATTTAAAAAACTTATAAATACATATCGCATGTTTATTTATTCCTACAGCACCCGCTTCCGTTATTCATTATCATCATTGTTGGTCTGTGTTGGGTTCTGCTTTAGTTCATATTTTTGTATGAATATAATTGTATATTTTTACTGTGAGTTAGAATATAGACGTATAGTTTAATACTAGTTTAGATCGGCTCAAAAGAGAAGGCATTTAATTTTTATAGTAATTAATATTATTTTAAGGTATTGTGCTTTGTGTATTATAATACTCATGTAATATACGATGGAATTTCCTGATTAAATATACAACAATTGTACCGAATAAAATAAATTGTAAAATATAAATCTATCGAAACAATTAAAATATCATTTCTAACTAACATGCTATCGTTGTAAAAATATAAAAATTTTAATTTCTTTATACAAAATTCAATCGAACTATATTTTGTCTACGTATAGTTTGAATTCACGACTTCCGCTTATCAGTAATTATTGTTCATAACCACGCTTAAAATACTGTATATTGAGTTAGCTGAATTAGCGGTAAGCGGTAAGTAATAAGTAATTATTAATTTTCTATTAATTAAGTTTGATTTATAAAAAGTAATATAGGTTTATCGGTCTTCTAATATACGTATGTCCTAGTTATTGTTCAATTTATGAATAAATGTCTATCTTTTTACTAATGCTATTAGTTTCATATAGTATTGAACTGAACCTAGGAGCCTTGGGAGCCTACAAGCTACGAGCTACGAGCTACGTGCTACGAGCTACGTGCTACGAGCTACGTACTATTTGGTTGAAATTTCGAGAGAATGTTTTAAAATTGAGTTTTTTAATTTTTTCGAACTGCCAATAAAAGTAATCAACTCATCACATTTTCGTAACAATCTATTCAAGCTTACGCTCTATCGGCGAGTGTATGACATGGTGTATACTGGTAGTTTGAGCTTATATGCGATTCTTTATCGAATGTAATCGACGGCTACGAAAATGGCAGTTACGATTATGTATGTAGATTTTTAATAATATATTGTATGGAATTTATTTTAAATAATTGCTCTCTTACAAAGTTGCATATTTAAATTTCTACACTTCACCTAGGGACCGCCGACATAAGCATATTATTTTAGAGTAAATGTGAGGAACATCAAAGATTTGTCATATGATGTCATATAAACTTTCAAAATGACTGTAATTAAACTTACTAAATAAAAATCATGTAGTTAATTAATTAATTATATCACTGTAAATGAAATCTGTACTAGACCTTGCTAAAAAAGAGACAGTGTTGATTTTTTTTTAGTGTGAAAAGTAAAAGTTAGTGAATTGCAACGAGACGCTTTTAGGTGAAGGTTAGCGTGAGTTCAATGACCCACCCGCGACACCCAGACCTATGTGACTGTGTGTCCTCTTTAGGTATTATATAATAATACAAAGATTTAATAAAATTTATTTGGTCAAAATATTTTCTCATCGATACTTTTACGTTACATAAATATTGCATACATTCTGTAAAATATTTTGATTATATTTTAAAGTAATCAGTACTAGTCCCTGCCGGGGAAGTTTGCGAGTGTACAATAGCGTCAAACTTCCACCTCGGCTATTGTGATAATCACGCTAGAACTTTCTTAAGAGCCCATTACTATTTTGCTTTAAGAAGTTCTCAAGTCGGCCAAACTGTCCGAAAACATTAGCACATTATACACACAAGTTTAAATTATGACGGAGTTATGTATTCCAGCTGGTTTGCTAGTTTTAGTAATGAATTAATTATTTAGTATTTAATTATATAAAAGATAAATAATAGAATATGTAATAAAATAATAGAACATACAACAAATCAAGTATAAATACAATTATATTGAATTATAAATAGATATACATAAAATAATATGGACACAAGACAAAGCGCAGCGTTGAGTTTTGACACGCAACACGCAATGTCTCGAAGATTGGGCGGAAAGTGTGGAACGCCGGAATTTCTTGACACTAGGGTCCCTCTGTCTACCCTGCTATATGCGGGATACAGCGTGAAATTCTTAGTAAAAAGCATATAAGAATTTCGACACAGCGTGAGGAAGATGCCACGTCTTAGTGGTCAGAGTAATTGGACGGTTTCCATGCGTTCAAATTTTTATATTTTCTTTAAGTATTTAATAATTAGATCTTTATAAAAATTTGTGTGCACATTTTTGTTGAGAGTCTGCCTATTTCAATATTCTTCGTAGTTCGTGTGAGCAATGTTTTATTGATGATATATGACATTCGATTGTCTGTTTCCTAATTAGCTTGAAGTAAGAAATTTCTTTATTATACAATAATAAAAAAAACAATCTGTTTTGTTGTAGACTGCGCCGCAACATTACCGGATCATACTAAAATGTCGGAGCATTCTATCTATTTTTGTGTCAACAAATTCTCGATCTTCTTTTGCAAGTTCACTCAATCCAAATAAAACCGATTAAAAGAAGGTTATTTGAAAGAGAAATCGAAAAATCAAATTAAACACAAACAGTTTTGTATTTATAATAAAAAAAGCAACGTGAAACCAATATACAAAAAAGCTACCAAATTGAACGGTACTAACTAAAACACAAATTGTGGTAGTAATAATATCAATATGTTATAAGTGAGATCTGGAGTCTATATTTGGAGTGTTCACTGTGAAACTCCTCTCGTGCTAAATTTATATCTGAGGAAAATGATCACGGGAATTCAATTAATTTAAAATCTGGCTGTGGCTGGCAAAGACTCTAAAATAAACGTAAAATGTTTATGAATATATTTCCTTAATGTAAATACATTAAGGAAATATATTCTTATTATAGAGGTGTATCTAAAGAGACCGGATTGCCAAAAGTTGCGGATCCTAGACACCTTTTTTACGATGAAAGTGTTAGTGATACTTTGTACACGAGTTTCATTTGTAACACCGTACAATATCAAAAACGTCAGTTTGGATAAAAATATGTCATCAAAAAACCACGTACTTAATCGTAACTGCTACTATTGTTCGTATTATAATAGTTTTATACAACCCGCCATAAACAATCGAATCTACCCTTTTCTATACGAGTACACACACTCACTGATACAGCGCAAGCTCGCGATAGTTAACATTATCTGTTAAAGTCGCATGGATAGCTATGTTTTTTTAAACACGTCGTTCAAAATCATGCAAAGAAATGTCATCAATAAATTTCGAAACAGAAATAAAAATAGAAATATTGCAATTTCGATAAATAATGCGATAATGAAAATGATACTGCTGCTGCTGACTCGCCAAACTTCATTCCGCGTCCGAATCAATCAATAAAAAATACTAAACAATAATTTAAGAATATTTCAACTTTAGTAATTAATTAATTTTATTATTATTTTTATTTACACATCATGTGGTTTAAAAAATTGTCATGAGGCAAAGGTTAGGAATTTACAAAAAAGGTTGTAGTGTACATATATATATATATATATATATATATATATATATATATATATATATATATATATATATATATATATATATATAAATTTCGTGAATATAAGATTTTATTATTTATTATATAATTAAGCTTCACTTGTAATGGACGTAATTTCAATGAGGTTTCTTTTTTATTTTTCCTATGAATACAACACTAGACACAAGGATAAAAACTATCATTTGAGTGGTGGTTAAATATAAGCATGTCAAAGTTCAATTGCTTCTAATTAGTATTTATCAGTAACTATAGTAATTACTTTTTCAAACAGCATTCAACTTGCGGATAAAAACTATTATTTTGTTAGAACAGATTACTTATTATTGAAATACCAAAATTCATTATTTCCGTCCTGTGATTTAGTGAGTGAGTTTTTAGTGATTTGCGCACAAATTGACAGACAGAAGTTCTGCCGAGTGATTTTTAAGCTTCTGACGTCGATATGTCGGTTTATTCATTGATCCGGGCAATATTTTTTACATATGTACAGAATTAATTATTTTTTTTATTATATACGAGCTGTAGACCCCAAATTTAATTTGCCTACGCAGTTAAATTAGTATTTTTTTTCGTTCTCGTTGGAATTTCGTGAAATCCTACTTTAGTGCTACAGACAATCCCTAAGGAACTTACATGCCAGGTTTCGTACGTCGCGTATCTAAATAATTTCAGATGTACGTTGTCTGTCAGTTAATCGGTAACAGAAGAATTCCACTATAGTTTCGCGGTTGAGTGGCGCTTATTGTAGTGCCCGACTTTACTGACAAAACCTACCACTTGGAGTTATATTCTGTTATATTTAATATGATTTCTAGATAAATTACGGCGTTGGGTTTGAAGACCCATATAAATACGTAAGCCTTTATTAAATGTTAGCCTTTCTATATATTTCTATGTCTATTAATGCGCGTCACGAAATTCAATTATTTTCTTCATAATTCTTTGTGCAATATACGAGTACGTTATCTTCATTATATTTTTAATAAAACACTATTTATTATCCGAGCTTAATGTAAATAAATACAATGGGAGCGTATTATTTTCGTAACGCAATACTTTGATGCTGTGCGCGCCGCGCCGGGACGAGTGCGGACTGCGAAAGAAATTAAACCAATATATCTCCCAGATTCATTTTTATTATATTCACTGCGCCTTCAGCGATCATCATTAGATGTTATTTACTGCAAATGTACATTTATTGCTTCGTGATGAAGCTATATTTATATAGGCGATATATTTTTATGTCGGCTAATTATCAGCCCGTTTTATATATGTAAGTAGTAGTGTTTTTTTTTTTAATTTTAAGCGTTTATTCATTTTAAGCGTTGGACAAAGTACACGTGCTTTAAGTAGTTAACTTAAAATATGTCATCTGGAAACAATTACGTGGAAATAAGGGTGCTTTATAAAACAATATTGAAGGCGAACAACGCGCGCCATACATAATGTATGCCCCGCGCCGCCCCCCGCCCCCCGCCGCCCGTCGCCGGCCCCCGCCCGCCGCACGTCTCATATTACATATTATACTTGTCAAAGTTTTTATTACTTTTATTTTTACTATCTGATATTTTTTCAATCGTTTTAATATTTGTGAGACTGCAATATTTTTTATATAACTCTGCAATACTTAATGCTGGCTTTAATACAAATGATCTCTACCTCTTTTTCAATATTTGTTTAGTTTAGCCGTACTTTCAAAACGAAATTAAAGATATTCACTTAAAACCTTTCAATACTATTTATCTCTGTCGAAAAAGGAACTTTTTGCTCAGCTTTTGCTTCTTGCTAGCAATTTATTTTACAATAATATCCTTTTCTGTGCCTGATCACATCGTCTCTGTTACCCTCGGGGCGTCTACGAGATTGTAAATTACTGGACCTTGAGACACTGACTAATGTAGTGTTTATGTTCGTTATTATCTGCTATTTTGCCTCGTGATTATTTACAGTGTGATAAAATCCAAACTCTTTTACCAATTCTTGTACGACTGTAAGCGCCATTTTTACACAAACCATTACAATTTATAATTGAATCATTATATTTCCACATTACACACATGTTCTCGAATTAGCACCGTCATGTAATAAACGTAAGCGGGGATGTAAGGGATGCCCAAATAAAAGGATTTCACGTATAATTTCAATAGGTGCGAGGCAGGAGCAGACAGCCCTGATAAATGGCGGGCAGCGTGAGTGCTCTAATAACATTTTATCAATCACCCCCGCAACACCCCCCATCCCCCTGACCCGCGCTCCCCCGACCTTCCCGGTCGCCTCCCCCCGCAACCCTCCTGTTATACCTCTTGTCCCGCCTGAGATAAGGGACGCTAATGATTTCAACAAAAAAGGATTCCATTCAAAATGTGAAAATCTACATTATTTATAATATTCGGTGTACACGAGTAGGTGCGTGTGGTCCAACCTCGCTAGTATAGTCAATGTATTATGATCTTTACTCCACTAGATGAATTTTATTTTCGTACAATTTCTTCTATTTTAAGAGCAAATCAACGCGTACATGTCATTGTTTTGTTACCGACAGACTACAGAAAGTAACAGAGAGAGAGACGACGAACATTTGATTCCTATAAAATACGACATTTCATTCCAATAAATTATGAAATATTAGCATAATGTTCAAATATATCACCCGAATCGCCCGATTTATACGAAGTCAAGGTTTTCCCTTTTTTAAAAGCTAAAAAAGTTCTTGTATATTTTAACAAGGTATAAATAAAAAACAATGTACCCATGTCTTTTACATTTATTTTCTTTCATCGCGAACTCCAAAAGCTCACGATGTCACGTCCATGTCCAACAAACATGCTCTGTGGAGGTTCACCCCACAAAGTATAAAAAATTGTTTGAGAGGATTGTTTTAGTTTTATTAGCGTCCGTTTAACTCAGTTTACATTAAAAGATAAGCTTACGTTAAATCTTATTAATTAATGTAAACTGAATTAAATACAAATCTGTTGCCATTAATTAATTGCATACTGTATCTGTATAGAGTGTGAACAGAGCCCCCGCTCTCCGGCCGTCTTGTGCCGACTGTGTACGACTTAACTTATTACGCCCTCAAGGGCCATTACGCCGACATCCGTCACCGCCATGTCACGTCACGTCACGTCACGTCACGTCGTGTCGCGTCACTCGCGAGCGTAACGTCTTATGTTAACATGGACACCTCAAGTATAATTTTATCTTTTTTCATAAAAATGTACATGTTACAAAATAATTGACACAAGTCACGAAGATGAAATGCTATTTCTTCTAAGCGTTTAATAGTTCCGTTCCCCGTTGAGGCTTTTATTTCAATGCAATATTTCAATAAAACTTCGTTAACAAATCTATAGCCTCGATATATTATTATTGAGAACACTTGACATTACACATTATACATTAGGAAATAGTTGATGTGACTTAACTTAATGTTGACAGCTAGTACAACTAGTACAAGGTGGTTACAGATACGTAATAACCATGTATTTTCAATTGCTTCAGGTCTTGAAAGCAGACACTACACTTAAAAATAAACTTATTAATTTGGTACTAACTATATTATATAAATATTATACGTATAAACTTTCGTTTCAAATTACAATATAATATATACAGTGTATTTGATTCTTGCATGAAATATATATATATATATGTATGCATAAACAAATATTTTATATATTTAAAAACAATTAAATGGCCATTTCATATCTGATATTTTGGTAAGTAGACTCTTTTCTAGTTTCTTAAATCACAACATAAATTAAACACCATATCCACACAATCAAATCTCACAATTGGAATTTATATTCCAATGTACATAAGTACTGCCAATATTTATTCACCAGAATATACGTTGTGAGTGTGACTTATTATGGGTTTATATTTTTTGAACGTTGTAAAGGCAAAATATTTATATCACACTAACAAACTGCCGTTTGAAATTTTCCTATTAGAAATGTTTAGTAATTAATTTGACAAAATCTACAATTTTATTCAAAATTAATTTATAATTTAGATTTACTTGTCAATAACCGACGTAATTTGGATGTGTTTATTTTTTATTTTCCCCACGGATAAAACTGCTAAACTGCACGGAAACTAAAATACTGCTAAATATCAAAATTCCTATAGTAGTTTTTGCACAATTCACGCACAATTACAAAGACAGACAGAAATTCTCTGTGTGATATTTTTATTTTCTATTTAACAATGCAATATTCATATATATTAAACTTTATCATATACAGAATTGAATCTTCTACCTATTTTGCAACATTTCGTTATTTCTACCTATCTAATGTAGGTGTGCTCATTTATAGAACGCAACACGATACGATATTATAGAGTGACAAGTGTTATTCTTATCATGACTTGAAAGCTTTAATGTATCTGTTTCAGTATTTGATTTAATTTAATTCTTCATAAACAGCCTAAATAATTGAATATTTAATGAACTCGTATCCAAAGAGTTCATTAGGTTTAGTTTACGGATATAATCACTTTTTTTTACAGTGTTTAGTGAATTTATTTAAAAAAATAGTATTCAAATCAAAATCAAAATATTCTTTATTCAAATAGGCTATTACAAGCACATTCGAATCGTCAATTACCATAAGTGTCAGTATTGTCAGTCCTACTAGAAGCTACCACCAGCTCGGAGGGCAGTTCTGCTGAGAAGAGCTGGCCAGAAACTCGACAGTTGCTCTTTTTGAATGTAAATTTACAATATATTTACAACTGTGGTTAACCTCCCGAGTGAGCATCAACAGTAAGTACTTAACTCCACACACTAACATCCGCATAATATTCTTGGAGTGAATAATATATTTTCCCTAATAATATGTTTTTAAGCTTGACTTTAATTTGTACAAAAGGTAAGTCTGTAAGTATTTGTGGAATTTCATTAAACATGCGTATACCTTGGGACATAAACGATTTATTTACCTTCTGAAGGCGATAAATGATGATATAAAGGTGTAATCAGCTTATTTCTACTCCTTGTATTTATACTGTGCTTATCACTGTTCTTCAGATAATTATTGATATTTTTACGTATATATTATTAATTGTCATTATTATACTATATAGCTTCACGCTGTTTCCCGCACATAGCAGGTACACAGATAGAACCGTGCTATAGCTAAGGGAACCTAGTTTTAAGGCACTCCGTTCCACGCTTTCCGTCTTTAGAGGCATTGCGTGGTGAGTGGCGGATCTAGTGATTCTGCTCGAGAATTCTCGAGACGAGAATTCTAACTAAATTTGTCTTTAGGCTCGATGCCTCGAGCACTCGAGATAATAATTAATATTCATAATAACAAAACAAAATAATATAGACTTTGAAACGTGCATTAAAGCTCACTTCGACAGTCTTAGCTCCTCTCTCTGCCAAATCTAAATCCAAGTAACTCTATTAGTGCCGCCTTTGAAGTATGTTCTAGATGATAGTTCTAAACGGGATGAGATTTTTTAGCAAACCATTGAAGAATTTCGCTGTTATATCTCTCGTTCTTACTTCCTCCGCACACAAATTAACTCTAAACCTCTTCCTGATCAATTCGTTAGTAAGAATTTTAGTGATATTTATTTCGGATCCTAGTTCTCGTAATCGTGCACCAAGATGAAGGAGCATGAACTCGATATTACATTATTTGAACTTCAACTATAAAAGGACACTTAGACAGCTAAAACTTCGGCAGACAAAACCAGTCACATTCAAATAAGAAAAAATATAAAACTTAAGATTTCCAGTTGACTTTATCTATTTTTTGTTGTTAATTTGTTAATTACTTGTTCTTTATATAAATTTTTATAAATAAAATAAAATGACATGAAATTTAGTACAAGAAGTGAATTTCTCTAGATACCCGAGATACTCGAGATACTCGAGATACTCGAGATACTCGAGATACTCGAGATACTCGAGATACTCGAGATACTCGAGATACTCGAGATACTCGAGATACTCGAGATACTCGAGATACTCGAGATACTCGAGATACTCTAGATACCCGAGATACTCGAGAAATCCAGGTTGGCTATTCTCGGGCCTCGAGAAATAAATAAGGACGAGAAATTAGAAACACTAGGCGGAACTTCACTAAACTCACGTATACTAAAATGCAATAATGATTTAGTGTCTTTAATTAGATGAAAATTAGATAGTCTATTGTTTAAAATAGATTTGCTAACAATCTTTTATTTTTGTGAAATAACAAAACAAAAGAAAGTTAAATAGTCGTAGCCGTGAGCTTTTACATCCGTAAGGATAACTCCTTAGGTATGTCTATAGATATATGCTGGCGCGGACTTTATTAAGAACTTTGTAAATGGAACAATTCCGTCATTAAGAGTTTTCGTTATATTATATAGCTAATACAAATAACTGCTTATTATCATTATATATTAACAGCTATAGTAATATCTATACATCTATGTAAATATATATAAAGTAATAATTATTATGTATAAATAATATTTAAGTGTCTGTTTGTGATTTCAAAATATTGCTTATATACACGTTACTAAAGCACAAAATATTTTTTTTGAATTTGTGTCTGTCTTTCCGTGTTTCCGGGCAAATCTCAGGAGCAGCTAATCCAATTCTTGAAACTTTCACAAGGATATAGAAGAAGCGGGAATAACTTTTTTTACCGATACAAAAAACGTGCGAAATTACTTACTTACTTATACCACCCCGATAAAATATTGCGTATAAAATGTTTTGTAGACAAAGTGATTAAGTGTGAAAAAAAAATATAAGATGCATATTACATTAGAGTAAGTCCGAGAATATTGATCAAGCGAAGGAAGCCGCAAACGAGTCGCTAGTTATGGATAATAATAATATTAGTACGGCTTCCTCGCTTGTCCTTGAATTATGTACTAAAATAAACTTTAAAAGGAAATTTTGGTCTATGGTTATTTTGTTTGTGTTTTATTTGTGCTCAGTCATTTGTAGTCAATAAGTATATTAAAGTTATACATTATTGCATTACGCGTACGGCAATCATTGCGAGCAGACGTGTCGCTAATTTGAATAAATAAAATCAGTGATCATCTAACTAATTTGTACTGTCATACATAGACTTATAGTTGCTTTTTCCGTGCGCGCTAATTGTGCTACCTTTTATCTTACCCTGCGTTGCATTGCCATCTCCTTCCTGGGCCGCTGATCTTTTGTATTGTTATCGTGCTCTGCTAGTGTGCTATAAAAACCCATTTTTATCATCACGTTAAAGAATTTGGAAGAATTTAGACAATTGGAACGTACTAACTCGGCCCCGGACATTGATGCTTTAAAACGAGATCGACGCAATTTCAAACGCAAAGACCGTGATGATGATGATTTGACGGGCTTATTTAAGTACTTTACCGATGAAATCACCACGAAGTTAAGGTCCATGACACACGACCTGGAAACTAAAATTACCTCCATCCGCGAAGATATCACGACCGTCATCAGAAATGATCTGAGCATAATTAGGTCCGAGTTGAACTCCACTAAGGAAAAACAGGACAAGCTGTTCAGGGAACACGAGATACTCACTCAACGTACGGATCATATCGAGAATGACACTATTAATAACATAGGTGAAATATCTGACCTCAAAGGTCAAATTAAAACCCTTTAAAATGACCTTAATATACAGCAACAGCGTGAACGTGCCAAAAATATCGAGACTTCGTGTATTCCTGAAAGAAACAAAGAAGACTTAAAGACCTACGTCATTGATATTGCTATGCATGCCGGAACAACAATATCATCTAAGGACATTCTCCACATCACCAGAGTGCAATTCCGTAACAAAATCGCGGGTCGTCCAAAATCTATAATCGCTGAGATGGCATCTCGTCATCTCAGAGACTCGATCCTCTCAGCCGTAAGAGGAAGGAAAAGACTCACCACCGCCGATATTAACGTTCCAGGTGAAACTAAGAATGTCTATGTAAACGAGCACTTAACCCCTACAAATAAACACCTTTATTTACAAACAAGAAAAAAGGCGAACGCAGCCAAGTTCCAATTCACCTGGGTTCGTGATGGCAGAATATTTGTGCGAAAGGATGACGTTTCACCTGTGATTTTTATTAGGAACTGTGACGATCTTCAAAGGATCAGCTGACTTTTTTATCGGTGGCTATCGCGCTTGTTTATACAGTGTCATAACTTTATAAATCGTGCAATTATCTCGTCTTTTTTAATATTTACTTTATATAAATTATACCATGTGACAGGTAAGATGGAAACCGAATACCAACATATTAATGTTTTATATAATATTATATCGTATTATAGTATATATATTGTATCATACTGTATTGTTTATATATTTAATATAAGCTTACTTACTTATATATCTATTTTTCCCCAAATTAATGTTCCGACTATAAGTGCGTACGGCAATATTTTTGTTTCAACCATATTTTTATCTAATGGCTAATAAAAATTGCAACATAAGCGACCCACAGCTAAGTATATTTTACCAAAACGTTAGAGGCATCCGTACTAAATTAGTAACACTATATAATAATATTTTTTCTTGTGACTATGACATACTTTGCCTAACTGAGACATGGTTACAAAGTGATATATTTGATTCTGAAATTTGTGATACAAATAAGTACGACATATTCCGTTGTGATCGCGACCTCTTATCTACATCTAAGAAGACTGGTGGAGGTGCCTTGCTGTGCATACGACGAACACTCTGCGCCGCTGTGAGGCATGAGTGGAGCTGCAGGAACACAATAGAAACGATTTGTGTAAGTATTCAAGCGAGTAGAGTGGGGTCAATTGACGACCTGAACATAATATTAGTCTATTTGCCTCCGGATGAGAACCGTATATCTGATTATATTGTACATGATAGTTTCAAACGTTTTTATGATTTAAATCCTCATGATAACTACCTATTCTTAGGCGATTTTAATCTCTGTTGTGTATCATGGAAAAATGATAGCTATTCAATTGCACATGTAGGTAGAACCGATACACAGAATAGTGCAAGTGCTTTCATAGATGACATGTATTTCCTAGGATTAGCTCAATATAACCTTATACAAAATTCCTCTTATAATGTTCTAGATTTGTGTTTTAGCAATTTGCCAGTAATAGTGACGGAAGAATGTCCAGTTTCTAAATTAGACTCACTTCATCCTCCATTATTGATTAATTTATTGGACTTACAGTTCACACCTTTGAAGAAAAAACCCCATTCGCGTTATAACTTCCGTAAGGGTAATTATGAAAAGTGCAACTTGTTTTAGTCAAGTGTTGAATGGCACAATATCTTGTGCACTGGTACTGTTGACGATGCTGTCAAAGTATTTTATAAAAAGTTATACGAGTGTTTCTCACTTTATATTCCAGTAACTACTTCAAATAACTGTTATCCAATTTGGTACAGTGCTGCACTGATTAAAAACATACGTGAAAAAACTCAATTTCACACGAAATGGAAGACGTTAGGTAATCCTAGGGATAGAGATACATTCTCACTTCTAAGAGAAAGACAGCATCGTCTTCAGGAACTGTGTTTCAATAGATTCACAAGTAATACTGAAATGCTTATACAACACTCACCTAAAACATTTTGGAAATATGTCAAAGGCAAAAAGGGTGGCCCTGGTTACCCCCAACAGTTCACTATTGGTTCCGACAAGCTTAGCAATCCACAAACTATTTGCTCCGCGTTTAACACTTTCTTCGAAAGTGTTTTTTCAACGTCTTTGTCATCTGTTCGTATACTTGGTGAAGAAACGTCTTCACACACTTCTGGTGATACCATTTATAAATGGTATCACCAGAAGTGTGTGAAGGAGGTAATTTTAGTGGTATCTAAAAATGTCGCTCTTCGAATGTTACAATCTTTAGACAAAACAAAGGGCCCTGGGAGCGATCTCATCCCTCCCATATTTCTGTCTTTGTGTGCAAGAAGTTTAGCGTTACCAGTCGCAATCTTGTTTCGCCGTTCAATTAAGGATGCTATATTCCCTGTGATATGGAAAACAGCTAATATTATTCCGTTACACAAAAAAGGATCTAAATGTAAAATAGAAAATTACCATCCAATTTCTATTCTCAATACAATACCAAAAGTCTTTGAAATAATTATTTATAATTATATTTATCCTATCATATCGCAGGGAATATCCAACAAACAGCATGAATTTTTGAGAGGTCGTTCTACAGTCTCTAACTTAGCTTGCTTTACTGAATATGTCTTTCGTGGTATGGAGGGCGGAGGTCAGGTTGACGTGGTATACACTGACTTCGAAAAAGCGTTCGATCGTGTTGATCATGTCATACTTTTACAGAAGCTTAATTCATTAGGAATACACGGAGATTTGTTGCGGTGGGTGCGTTCTTATCTGTTAAATCGCTCTCAAGCTGTCACACTAGGAGGTCATAAATCTGACTATGTTACTGTTCCCCCCGGAGTACCTCAAGGATCGCCTCTTGGCCCTCTATTTTACAACGCCTACATTTATGATATTTGTAAGTGTTTTAGGAATGCTGAACACTTATTATATGCTGATGATAAAAAAAAATATATGTCAATTAAATCTATTGCTGACTGTGAATCATTATAGAGGGATCTAGATAATTTAATGCTATATTACAAAAACAATAATATTACAGTTAGTATTCAAAAATGTCAATCTATCAGCTTTACACGAAAACGTAATCCTACGCTCTTTTCTTACAACTTTAACGGTGTAGTAATAGAGAGGGTCGAGGTGGTACGTGATTTGGTTGTGTTACTGGATTCGAAACTTGATATGACAGCTCATATCGACTATATAACAAGTAAGGCTTTTCGCAGCCTAGGGTTTGTAACGCGTACTTGCCAGCCTTTTAAGCAGATGTTAAGTCTTAAAGCAGTATATTACGCATATGTCAGGTGTATACTGGAATACGCTAGTCCGATATGGAGTCCGTTTTATGCAATACATAAAAAACGTATCGAACGTATACAGAAAAAGTTCATCTCACGCCTTAATTTTAAATTTAAGAAAAATGCTGACTCATATAAAAAAATGTCATATTTATTACCTTCTTTTCGTTTTCATCTTACTTTTTTCTTTTCTCTGCTCCAATGAACAATAATTGTCTAACAGAGGATAACTGTTATTGGCTTCATTTTAAGTCCATAATTTCTAAGTTTTTAATTGTAGCCTTCGCTGTTGTTATCCCAAATAAATAAATAAAAAAAATAAAAAAATAGCGTATAAAGTAAAAAGCGTTTTAAACTTAGCGTTTCGCTATATAGCGTTTTCGATATATAATATGCTGGGAACACGCCTATTTTTTTTACGCCATTTTGCATAGCTTAAACCGTTTCCGCAGCGCATATGATCAAGTCCTCCTGTACTCTTTCAATACATCATATAAAAGAAACACATATTACTACAAATGCGTATGGTAGTCCTAACAGACATTGTAATACTTCTATAGACGGACTATTTAATCAGTAACTCCTGAAATCAATGCGCTTCATAATATGTATAATAAGTATTATAGATATGCTATCAAGCTTATTCGTTATTTTAGTAATTTTTAACGTTTTGATAAGGAGTTCTAAGGTTTTTGTAAATATTACGTGGCCTATGTCTATCACAGATAATGAAGATATCCTTGGGTAATAGAATTGTTCAAATCGGAGTCTATGGCTATCAAACAAACAGTCATAATAACTTTCCTCTTTATAATATTAGTATAGACTAACGTTCAAGTGTTAAATAGATTATTAAATAGGTGTAAAAATTGAATAACTTTTATTTACATTAAAGGACATACTAATACATCACTTATATATATTATAACATAAATTTACAAAATAATACACAAATATTACATTCGTCGCCGAACTTACGTTGCAGTTTACACATCACTTTAAAACAAATTTAACACACTCAGACATATATTTTCGTTTATATGTAACAAAATATCAGTTTCTTAAACACGTCGAACGAGATTAAATTTTGATGTCTGAGGATTTATTGTTACCAAGACGGACACCGTCGTATGTTATGACGGTTTGGCCCCACTTAGTTCGAGTTTCAGGTAAAACAATGAAGCGTCTCGATTGCAGGGGCGCCCAACCATTTATAATTATATTTTAATTACATATAATAAAATAATAAAATTTAGTGCATTATTATTAAATACAAAGAAGACTTAAGGATAAAGGAAAAATCCGGTTCTTAGAATACAAAGCAGAATATTACTTGTACCTACTAGGTGTCTACCGTCTAGCAACGATTGGAGGAACGATATTTTCCTGAAGTACATTTTAAAACAATATTTGCATACTTTACTCGCACGTCTTTGTCTCCACATGCACACATTTGCTAGGGACGTAGTCGGTAAAATCCGGTTTCCATCGCAAAAGAGTCATAAGCGAGTAATGCGTAAGCGAGACTCCTTTTAAACAAAGTAGGTTTAAATTACCACCAACAAAGAGTTGTTTATTTTGATTTTTACTGCAAAATAAAAATGAGAGAGAGAATAACCGGAGGGAGCTGAAGGGAAAATAAGAAATGAGTCAATGCTTTTGAATTTCCACAGAGAGTCGTGTAGTTGTAGTCTTGAACTGGTTGCTCACGAAAAGGAGATTTTGGTTATGCGACTACACGCGAGCTATGCTAGTAGATGTGAACATTTAAAAGGGCATATATACTATTTACAATTTAGCTGTAGAATAACAGTATGGAGGCAACGAGGCCAAGGCAAGCCGTAGCGGACTCGTTTTAACCCTGTTTTACTCGTTCGATCCGCAACGCTCACCTCTCTCTGTGTGGAAACACTTCTATGTATATAGTCATTGCGAGTTAAATGGACTCCGTAACGACTCCGTTCCGGTCCTTAGAACCGATTGATTTCTATAACACGGCTATCTATTACTTAGAAAACCTCTATAAAAATTACCCCAATCCAAGTGGCTCATTTCAACTGTTTCTGAAATGAGAATATTATCCAGCTTACTCTTGCGTTCTTAAGTTTAACGGGGGTTCCCTTCCGCTCGCTGTGTGAACTGTCGCCTTACGTGTCTAATTCTATATACTTACAAACAACTGCAACATGCTTATTAGTTACGATTATATTTCGTCATATAATGATAAAAATAATATATTTTAGTTCACTTATAACTCTGTAGAAATTAAAATAGGCATATTTTTATATTTAATAAATTGCTTTGTTATTTTTATTGAAAAGTCTAGCAAACATGGCTACCGTACATGGCACGGCAGGTATACTCGTATGCAGAGTGGAGCGAGTCTACGAAACAATATGACATACACTCGAGCTTATTAGCTATTCCATTAATTTTATAGAAAGATGGAGTTTTGATGAAAGAGTTAAAAGAACAAAAGAACATTCTAAAGCTTGTTATATACAAAGCAAAAAAATCTATTAAATATGTATCTTGGCAAACAATTTTTCTTTATAGCTTGCTTTCTCTTTAACAGAATTATGTATGTACACTCACGTGTAATATATCAAAGAAATCTGATCTTATCTGGAGACACGGTAGTCCCCCGCCAAGATGAGCCAAGCGAAGCGTAGTGGCGTAGCGTACTATTATTACCTACCTTTTCTCGAAGCGCCTCGTCGTATTTTTGAACCTTCTTAATTTAGAATTAAGAATTCTTAATTTAGAATTAAGAATTCTTAATTTAGAATTAAGAATTCTTAATTTAGAATTTAGAATTTTCGCGATATGATGTCAGTGGTAAACTTATTAAACTATAAATCATAATAAGTTTCATTTGCATAGATCTTATAATTTAGATTTTATTGATATCTTATATACCCCGATTTTCGTCACTGATTCACTCACTCGCTAATGATCATCACAATTCTTAAGGTACTTCCTAAAATTCTATAAAGTGAAGTAAGTCTAAAAAGGCTTTAGCACACAAACAACAAACAAATCCTAAAACGTGCAATTTTTAGTCCCCAACCTCTTAAACTAGGGAGTGAATTCTGCAAATTTAAATACTAGAAGAAAGAAAGAAACTAAAAATTGATATATAGGGCCCCTTGTTATGAATAATACGTATTTCAAGATTTTTAGTAAATCGTCCCCCATCCTTCAAATGATGGGATGATTTGCTTCGGTGTTCCTATAAGAACTTAGTTTCCATACAGACTTATCTACTTTGTAGATATTTGAAAATTAGTATAAACAGATAAATCTAAATCCCCTAAAACCCTAAATCTATAAGCACTAATTTTACACTTACGATGCGGCGAAATACTACAGCCGTAGTCAAAATACAACTAATACACTGACATAAATATATGTATAGAGTTATATAGTTTTAATACGCCGATAAAGTAAATAGAGTAAGGTTCGAGTACAAGTATTTATCGGCGGACGCTCTACAGACTCTGTTAATCACTAACAGTATTGACGCGCCGCCGACTGCCGCTTACACTGACATTGAGACATGTTATGTGAAGAATCGTTTAATTTGTTGCATTGCTTTACAATTGGAAATATACGAGTGAAACACAATGAACCGACTTAAGTGACAACTAAAACCCTGAATACGAAAAAATACTACAGATTGTTAGCTAATAAAAAAATCCAATATAAGTCAATACTCAGTATTGGATAGTACTTATGGTCTGCGAAGTGAATGCACGTAAATATTAAGTTGCGACTCGTCCTTCCTTCTCCTACCCTCCCCTCCCCTCTCCCCGACAGCCCCTTACCTCCCTCTTTCACCCTCGACCTTGTGTCCTTTATTGCTTTGATCGTGGTTAATCTACAGTAATTGGAAATCTATGAGCTTTGATTTGCAACTTTTTTGAACTTAAGGTTATTATATGAAATAAATTATACAATTAAATAATATTGTAATTTTTTCTCCAAAATATTTTTGAATAACGGTGCTCTAATTGCATGAAGTACAAACGACTGAAAATGGTTTCATTTTTCATTCTACAGTATCTTATAAAGGTTATAAACTTTATGTGGAGTACGATGATCAGGTAATGATATTTTTTTAAAACAGTTCTATAAATTTTATATGTGTTGTATATAAATTGTTTCTGTCATACTGTACAAAGTATGTTAAAGATGGATCATTTCGATCGAGACAGTAGTGTGAAGTGTCATCAACGTCTATTTATTTTGGTTGTTAGTCATCTAATTCTTAATCTAGCAAATACAAAAATTGACTATTTGCAAGAATATAAAGGTCTTCAGAAGAAAGGCTTAATTGAGTAATCTAATTAAAAGAGATTATATAAATATATACAGAGAAGACGTTGAAAGTTGCTGTAATTACTTCTTGTTCGTAATCATCAATCAAACTGCCTCGACTCGGGCAACAACACCGCAACAACACCGCAACAACACCGCTCGTTCATTTCACGCAAAAATTCGTCTTTGATGGATAATATAAATCAATTTGCAGGTCGCGGTGCGGCGCGAGTGGCGACGGCTGTATGTGTGGAGTGGGTGACTATGTATGTACACATACACATGTGTATGTGTATATGTGTGTGTGTGCACACGCCTCGCCGCGGGAGCTCGAGTAATTATTTACAGCGTGACACTACACTTACGCTGTAAGTTGATTTATTGTAGTCCACATAAAATGTTCCATAGACTTTGTTGAAAAAAAAAAGTAAAACTAAACGAGATACGTGTACTTTTATAACATTAATATTTCTAATAATACGTGGAAGCAATAATTTGAATGTATAACAAATGGTACAAAATAATCCATGCTCGTATTTACTTAGTATTCAAATTTAAAATCAATCTCACAACACTCGTATTCCTATCATTTAGCAACAAGTCCTAAGACACAACAAGACGTCTAAAGATAGTGTCACTTTAGTTTTGAAATTATTTTCAGTCAGTTAAGTCCATATTGTAGCAGAACATTAAAAAGAAGTATTCCGCCATCTCGGGGACTCCGCCATGTTTGACCAGATCGGAGATCAATTCAGTTTGACAGACTTAGAATTAAAATTCAAGTTTAAACTGTCTGTTTATATTATATTTATATATATATATATATATATATATATATATATATATATATATATATATATATATATATATATATATATATATATATATACGCGAGCTCCTGCTGATCCTGGCAGGATGACCAGCCGTCCAGCGTCTCCGCCGGCGCCTGTCTCCTAGCGAATAGACTTACCTTCATTTATTATGTTGAAATATATTTTGTCATGATACATCGCTATTCTCCACTTACTATAGCTGTTGTAAGATAACACCTCGTGTTATAAAATATATACGAGTATGTATGAAATGTACGTAGCTTATAGTTTTATCGTTGAATATAAATAAATAAAGTAAATCCTATTCTGTTCTGTTCTCGTGTTACTCTGCTACTGTTTCCGAGTTAAATCATCATAGTTGTATCGTTATTATTAACAAGCTTTTATACTATGATCGTAAGTTACTTTAAAAGATTAATTTTGAATACATGATTCAAGAATTTAAAGAGATTGTAGAAATCTGACTTTACGCTTATCATATTAAATGATTTTTTTCATAAAGAAATAAAACTAATTGGAATGTAGGCCAACCTTAACTATCCAACGAAAGTCTTGGCACCCCTAGAGGCTGTGACGCTCCAAGGTAGAAAAGCATTTCTTTTAGATTTAAAATTCTATTTGTTGAACGTTTACAGAACAGAAATAAAATTTTATCAGAGCTTTAAAAAAATAGAAATAAATGTTGTGTTTATTATTTATTTGTATATGAATATAAACAGTTCTTCTCTAATCTGATCTGACAAATAACAAAAACATGCAAATCGGAGCCGTGATTTTATATGCGAAGAGAAATAAACAGGAGCAGTGGAAAAAGGTGAAATACGGGTTATAAAGGTTCAGGCGCCGCGTCGCGGTAACGACGTGCGGTAAGTATGAGCTCTAAAGAAACGTTAAGTAGTCATTTAATGCTATTTAAATGTAAATCTAGCGCTGCTCTACGTCTCTGCGGCGATCCTCTCCTAAGATTAACCTCATTTATATTCAACGATAAAACTATCAATCTTACGTGTACGAGTATTTCAACCTTATCCTACTATTTTTTCGATAAACCTTAAATTTCCATACAAAAATGCAATGTACATTACTGGATAAATGAGAATCTGAGGCTGCGGCTTGTTTGATATTACAGGAAAATAGTATTGAAGTGTTAAAGGCATAGTTGTGTAAGACGAATAAAGTCCAAATGTGTATAATGTTCTACGCTTAAATTATAATATTTATATTTTCCTGTTCTCAGTGGATTTAGTTTTAATTGTATGTAATCGTTGCGGCTTATGATTACATCCTTGGCCTATATACTCGCAGCTGTCATATATCGCTCTGGCGTGCCTCGTTATACTCTCATTCGTTAGACAGACATTTCCGTCGTAGCTTCAAACGTAAATTAACAACGGTAGATACAAATAGTTCATGTAACATTTCATAGAACAACGTTAATTAAGCAGCTGCATCGCTCCACACGGCGCACCCACTCGCCTGCCTGCCTGCCTCCACCACTGCCACTTGCAGTGTACGCTATGCTCTATACGCCACGCACTATACACTGCTTAGCGGTAATGGGGTCGAGTGCGGATGAATGCTACAAGAACTGCGGGCGTATCGCAGTACCGGAGCTGGTTTATCATTCCTTTGTTTGATTCTCTATCTACTGATCAAATCTCAGTCATCTATGACATGCCTTTTATTTGTTGTGAATACGAAGTGCACTCATCCCTCTTGGTAATATTATACTTACATACAACTTCATATGTATTCACTGTAAAAGCTACAAGTATATGTATTCATAAGTTAGCAATTGCCATCAAGATTTCATTATGATAACATAAGAAAGCCAAAGAGTAAATTGGAGTAGAGTGAGAGTAGAGTGGAAAACTAGTGTTCTTAATATTATATGTTATATCAGTTCGAATACAATTGCAAAATTTTCAACTGTTGTGCTGTTGAGTGTTGACGCCTGCGTGTGTTCGTGTAGTGTAGTGTCATTTTATATATTTGTAAAGACAATTCATCTATCTAGTTTTATAGCAAGGACTTAAAGCCATTAAAATAACAAATAATACTATATTTTATGTCCATAATTTCTATTATGTTTTTATTTAGTGAACCTCCCTCCATTTGTACAGGAAACGAAAGACTTTCGGCAAACTTGCTTGTGCGATTGATGATTATGTTTTAATTGACTTATTTGAAATATTAACGCACGTAGCAGAGTAAGCAAACCGCAGAGGGACGTGTGGGACACTCTGTTCCCCACTGTACTATACTGTAATTTAAGTATGATAATTATACATACATACAGCCTCGCTGGTATTCTCATTTGTGTTTTATATTCATATTTTATAAATAACTTTCCAGCGTATGAATGCTACATTATTGATAATAAGTATTCTTTTTTATTTATTTAATAAAATTATCATATGTATCTGTTATTAATTGTTAGTAATTATTCTTTTAGAGATAACCTAGTGTATGAGAGCAAGCAGTCCGCCTAGTTGAGTAGCAGGAATAATAAAATAATTCATCCAGTGGAGATCGAACCTACAAACATCACGCTTACAATCGAGCGCCAGCCCACTGCCACCAGCACATCGAGATGTGGGCTTCATTAACCTTATCAAAGGCGGAAAAAATATGAGAACCTTTAAAATCACACATTTTTGTGTATGTGAGTATAAAAATAGGTAGAAATAGGATGACGTGTTGGTGTTCTTAGTACTACAACTCGTACTAACATGCACGTGTGGGCAGACTTGTGCAGTACGTGCACCGTGGAAGGAACAGTATGGACCTACGAGGCTATGACGCTACGCCGTTACGAGGCTACAGAGCTACGCGACAATGAAACTACGTGAGGCGCTACACTGACAGTTGCATCTTGAAATAAAATTCAATACAACCCCGTAGCGGCACTTTGTCGCTCTCACATACTCGTATGTACATATAATTCAATGCACAGAACTTCACGTATTCGAAAGTGTGCCGTCAGAGAATTTGCTTTCCTCCCAGGAGGAGCTTCGTAACGAGGCTACGAAAATAATATAATTATTCAAACTACTTGAGCAATATATCCTTGTGATATACAGAATATGTATTTATGAACGTATTATTACATACTAATATATGCTGAACGTATTATTACATAGTATATTTTGTTGTTGTTGTTGTTGTTTTTGTTGTCTTTATATAATGTTTTTTAAATATTGACGCTTAAGTGTCTATCCTCGTATAAAATATTAAAAGCTTACTTTGGAGTTTTCATTCAAATCAATTCATCAAATTGAACTGATTAATCTATGAGTTGTAATTATCCCTGCCATAAATGTCGTAGATATGGTGTTATTGTGGGATATAAACAAATTCATTAAGCAAAAGAAAATTATGTTATTATAGAAAATTATAATTCGTAGAAAATCTACCCTCAAACCGTCGATGTCTAATAATGAATATTGTAATAAGTCGGGTTCTAGTGATTATTACACGTTTTAGAAAAAAGCAGCTGTCTCAGATCAGTTTCAAATCTTTTCACGCATTAATTTATAGTAGTTCTAGATAGATTGCCAGATTATTTTATTGGAGTTTGTGATTTTTTTTTAATAAAGTTATGAGAATAAGATGACCGATCGTACATCCTTTTAACACGCTGACAGTTATGATTTATTTATGTGACAAACACGTCGAAACAAATTTTATTATAGTGGAGGATACACCTATTATACCTTACAATGTCATATGAGGTCACGATATCTTTAAAATACACGACATAGAGTTCATTATAAATAGAAATATGGTTCGTTTGTCTCGTAATATTAGTTATTCAGTACCTGAAACATGTAACAATAATTATAAAAATAGATTATCAAACTTGTGACTCCGAGAGTCTGTCACAATTATATTTAATAACAAAAAAAAATAACTCTAATAGTACAGTTAACGTCTACATTAAGAGAACAATTCTTATTTCCTAACGTGCGTCACAAAAACAACTAGAAACTTTCGATAATAAGTACTTAATGCGATATTTGTTCGAGTTTATTAACAATTAGTCGTAAAGCTAAAGAATATCTAATAGTAATCATTAATTATTTTACGACATATTTTTATTCAACTGCTGTTAAAGATGTAATGTTTACGTGTAGGTACGTGTAATGTACTCAAATGTTTGTATCTCTTTATATGGATCCCCTAATTGAGTGAAATCTGATCAAGTTATTTCTTTTTAAGCAAGATGTTCAAGACTGAAGAACGGTCAGTCAAATTTCATAATATTGCTAGTATAATCTGTCATACCAATGAACAAATGAACAAGTCAAGCATTTTATCTATTAGTTGAAATTGTTTCATTATAGCTGAGTACTTCCAACGTAAATCTGTTCTAGGAGAAGGACAACTAGCCTTAATATGCATTGATTTTTTTCATTCAATTGTTCTTAAGTTTTAATAAGAGCCCTCCGCTTATTAATTCATTATTCAAGAGTATTATTACTAGATTGGTTGTGAGGTAACAAATGCAAATTACAAGATGGACGAAATCATATCGTAATAAGTAAATCGTAATGTGATAGATCTAAAGCAAGATGGTGTTAGATATTGGTGTGAGAGTTTCACTCGTAGTCCTTGTAAAGAAAAATTCTCGCGTTAACTAAGAAACCTAAAGCGAAATAAGCCAATCCACACAAAACTGTAGAGATGTGTGCCGACGATAGATATACTCGTAGAATTGAACTTGAGGCTACGTAAATATTATTTATATTGTTGTTGTCTGATGTCATTCATGGTGATAAAATAAAACAATAATATTGATTTACTTTTTATTGTGTTATGTTGCAATACCGGCGTGTGTCGGCGCAAGCGACGGCGGCGGCGACGGCCGAGCAGTAGAGCCGTCATCGTTTGGATTCGTTGGTACAGGGTTCATTCTGTCAGCGACTACCACGACGACGCGACGCTCCGACATAATGAAGATATGGTTTTGTAATTTACATATTAGGGTCTTATAATTCATTTTTATTCTTATTTCTTATTTCTGTCTAATGTAGGTGTGTATATAAAGTATTATAGAACACTCTTATCACGGTTTCAAAACTTAAATGTATCTGTTTCAGTATTTGATTCAAATCCACATAAAGTCATTTTGATGTTATATAACACATTAGTATATACATGCATATGTACATACGCGGGTTCACTCGTGCAAGGTCAAGTCGTCGAGCATATCGATAGTTACAGACAAAACACAGTATATCTTTATATATATTGTATAAATCATTTTATCTTAAGACAAAACAGACATGGTGTATTGTACATACCATCTGTAAGTAGACTCTTTACTAGTTTATTACATTACAGCGTAAGAAATATTTTTTTTTTCTTCTTTTTTTTCTTTTAGTTTTCCCAACTCGGTACTCACCAGGACAACAGTTATTTTATATTAACATCTGCTTTTTAAGTTTTAAGCTATTATCGTATCAAAATTAGTTTTATTACATTACATTTTATTTAGTAGATAAATAAAAATAATTTGACAGTATCAGTCTTTAATAATTTATAAGAAAACTGTTGCAATTCTGAAGTTCATCAATTTCTGTCTATTACTTTTTGCGTTGTTCGCGAATAAATAAGGAAATTACAAACAAACATGCTTATGGTTAGATTAACAATAACGATAGATCATCGATACATAAAACGACCGATCAATATATAATACATTTTAAAAATCTTCAATGAACAGAATTGAAATTTCAGAATTGACATTCGTTGCTATTTTAGAACACGTTATAAGTTATGTTTTTCAAAAAATATTACAAAAGTCACGCGTAGTGAAACACTACACACTACAATTGAATAACATCAGATATAAGTTTTAACAAGCGCGCGTGACCGTCTCCGGCGCGACCCGCCCCATTAGACTTTATTCACGACTTCTCGGAAAATGATTCAAATCAAGTTAGCGCTGAGACTGACGCCGCGAGGGACGAGACGACACGGTATAGAAATCACATCACTCGCATAGAAACTTTACTACCGTATCGTATCAGCAATGAATGGCCAATTGTGCAACAGGAAGTTGCTAAATACTCCTGTACAATACCAGAGACATCGTAAAGTATTATGAAGTACACATTGTATATTACAGTGTAGGTGTGTGCTGTGGCGACAACCATCAACGGCAGGCAGGTAACGCACGCATCACCACATCATCTACATTTATCTTAAAATACAGTAGATAGTGATGCTTCATGTCTTGTCGCGGCCCAACATGCGTCACGTAACGAGCAGAAAATTTGTATTAAGTGTACTTTAGCCAGTATATCAAATATTCCGCACAATTGGTACGTTTTCGTAAATATTTTATAATTTAACAAAAAAAAAAAAGAAGAAATATAATAGTTGTTATGTAAATTACATATGTATGTATGTATGTATTCTGTACGAGTATCTGTTTTAGTTCAACCAAGTTAATGTGACGGAACAAACGGGTGTACTAAAGTATGCCTTGGCGCTTCCGATGACAGTAACGGCCTATACATATTGTTATATTAGGAAAAGGGTCAGTCGTTATTTAGCCAGCACGTTAGCTGAGATAAGGAAGGACCATTGTAACAGAGCCCGGTACTATTGATTAGTTATTCCTTCATAACAAAATTACTCAGTAGTTCAATGAAAGATAAAATCTTAATTATTCCTTAGAGAAGTCCAATTTTATTTTAAAAACATATTACGTTTGTTTAATTTAGCTCTTATTAGCTTATGTTTAATTCAATCTTAGTTTTAAAGTTAACTTATATTAATATTTTGTAAATTTCAAGAATCATATAATTATCATTTACTTCAAAAATACTGTCAAGTGATTAAAAAACAAGTAGCTCGTAAACAAACAAGTAACCGGCTCGCTCTAAACGTAATAACTAAATAACAGTTAATGAAATAATAAACTACAGAGGGTAGGTATGTACGTATATGTACGTGTTAACATTATTCGAACTATGTATATGAAAGAATATGATAATTTTTTAATGCCGGAAATTTCACTTTAAATGTTGTAAGTATAAAGACGGAGTGCAGCACACTCCTCACAATACTCTCACGACGCACGGACGTGGCGCGGCGGTGTGGACGTACTCAGGCTGTGGGCCCTGACTTTTAATCAAGAATAGTGTAAAAATACCTAAAGCGTTTCGTTCATTGTTGCGTATACCTACCTATATCGCCATCTAGTACTCACTTTGCATATATTAACAACAAAATTTTCATATTCTAAATTGTACTCTAACTCAATTGAATAAGAAATATAATAGTAATGAGTATTGAAATTAGTTTTATAATTTTTTTTATAAATAATAAAAATATTATTACGCATTTATCGCTTGTCCTTGAATGAAGTACCTACAAATATTTTTATTTGAGAAAAGTTACGTAGTTATTTTGTACCCTTTTGTTAAGGTATTTTAGTTAGAATACTACGTTGGTACTAAGTGGTGTCTCTTAGTGTTAAGGTCTAATTAGATTTTTGTAACAAGCTTTGTTTTGTATTTATTTTAAAATGCCACAAGAGGATAAATGTGGAACTACTTTTTTTTTGACGATAGTGCTAATAATGCTGGAAATAATTATTGTAAAAAATGTCTTTCGTTTAAAACGAGCATGTTCTAATAAACATGCCTCAAGGCGTATGAGTAGCTTTGCGCCGTGTGAGCTGTGAGCTGCGCGCTGTGAACAGCGGCAATGCGACAGTGAGGTGTGCTGACCTCGTCCGAGACACTACATCACGTCGAGAGCCGATGTCGGCCATCATCAATACGCCGTGAGAATTAGCATGGATTTAGCATACGCGAGCGATACATGCACTGCACAATGCGCATACAGCCTCGCCCGACGGTGAATGCCCCTGCAAATTATACATAATGCTGAGATGTCGTCATCAGTGTATCAGTATCAGTACAGGGTATACACGCGATAGATTAGCTTACAGCAGCAGCAACTTGGAGTTTTCATTAAAAATATCTTCTATCACATACATTTACACATTTGTGCACTATAAGAATATTAAATAAATCTAAAATATAATAAATATACATTCGTACTGTAACATTTGAATCGACATTTCTCTTTAAAAAAATTAAATAAAAATCTGCTCGAGCATGTGTTACCATTTTCATATATTATAAAAAATAAAGCATTATTCCTTATCTTCAGATATTTCACAAAAGATAAAAGGTTTTAAAGAAACTATTTTTTTTTAAATAAACAGTATTATCATTATCATTATTATATTATAATGAATACTATTTCTTAATATATATCCACTAAAATACGAATGTGTCCATAAACTAAATTAATTGTTATCCATTTTTTTTTTATTATTATTTAGGTTATTTATGAAGAATTAAATTAAATCAGTTACTGAAAGTAGTTTTGAAATCGTGATAACAGTAGCATTTGTAATATAATAAGTAAAAATTATTTCTTCTTGATAAACGATGTTTGTTTATTTCGGCATTAGATATATTTTCGTCAAATAAATACTACACTATATATCTATATATCGACCTATCCGTAAAATAAGGTTATATTTGCAATATATCAAACTTTGTTATGCAGAAATTTAGTTATTTTTCAGCAATAATGTAAAACTGTGTAACATAATATTTACTCTGTACATAATTACTAAAAAATCTCTATATTTTTTTATTTAGCTGTATTTATGTACACAAGTGATGATTTACGATGGAAATCTCATTGTTGTATATTAATATATTATATTTATTTTTAGAGAATAATGTAATGTGTAAGTAAAGATATGTAAAAATATAACTTTATATTTGGTATATTCTACTTTCCAATTGGATATATGTGTAAAATCGTTTATTATTAGTAACTAAAATAATAATAAAAAACTTTTTCGCAAATATTTATTAATCATAATTTTAGCGATATTTGCATCACATTATTTTAGTAATCGTTGCAGGTCAGTTATTTTCATAAACAACCAGGACAAAAACTAATACAGTCACTATTTCCTTTAATTTCACAATAACAAATAAAATGTAAAGACAGAAAACTATTCAAAAGGTTATATAAAAAACTAAATAATAAGAACAATAAATTACTTGTAATAGATTCTCAAAAATTATAAACGAATAAAAAGGCAATCTAAATTGCATATATAAAAACATAAATTGTTAGCATAACAATCAAAGATTCTATAAATAAAAATAAACATTAATAATATTTCGATCATCATTCTTTATAATCCAAACCCCAGAATTAGATAAGGAAGATATAGAATTACTACGTGTTTTTGAGCTTAATAACACAGTCTTGCAGTCCAAGTCTCCACGATTACATTTATACAACAGCTTGTTTGGTTCAGGTTTGTTTACAAAGACTTCCTTAATGCTGCTCCATGATACCTTGATACTATCTGTGTTCTTGCACCAATTTTTTTTTTGACTAATTTTGTTTGCAGTTCTAAAAACTTGTTTTATGTCATATTTTGCACATCATTAGACATTTACGCAACGAACTAGCAATCGCCATACATCTGAAGTGCAAATAATTTTATTCAACCTTTCGCTCTATAAGGGCACGCTGTCCCCTTCGTTTTGAGTGTGACTCTTTTCAAGTTCTCTCATTTTTCACGATTTTTTTAAATAACGAAATTCCTCATTATTTGAAAGATATTGTAATCAATTTGTTCTTGTTCAGTATGATCACTTTTATTACGAAAAATATGACAAACATAAAAGACAAAAATAAAGAATCCTAAATTAATATTCTGATTAACAATAACTCGATATTGGCGTACTGTAACTGCCTTGCTAGAATATCAAGAGTCATCAATTTTTCGAAATGCTTAGACTGCCGTCCAAGTAAAGTGCTGTCGAAACATTGCATATGTAGTGGGACTCGGCAGGAACGAAGGAACAGAAGGTATCATGAGTATGGCAAGTGAGGGCAAAGCTGTATAGCTAACTGCAGGTGAATATTCAAAATATTGGCGGTACACCAAGTGCTGGAGATGAGGCCAGAGGTGCATCTTTACTGACAAGCTGCAACATTGCAGGTTGATTTTCTTCTGTAGTTATACCGTAAACGTCCTTCCATAGTTCAGGAATATTTTTATTAATATTTTTCAGCACTTGATGGTAGTAATGATTGCGTAATAGCTTTACGATAGGTCAGAATGTTTTCCAAACATAGCCATCGATTTAATTAATATTTTACCCAAATTATTAAAATGTAAAATGTAATAATGATAGTTCTTAATAAGTATATATAATGTGTTAATACTTAAATTATAAAGCTCTTTTTTTCTTTTTTTTTTTTTTCTTTTTTCATAGAAATATGCAAATATGCGATGCGAAAGAAAGCTATATCTTAATATCAACGCAAGAATAAAGTTATTTATACACACACACCTCTTAGTTCAAAAATAATAATTTCAATTGAACAAATTTACATGTGCATTAAATGTGCATATTTTACATAATTTTCCATTAAAAAAGTAATCTGTGTAGAAGATCACATAAAAATGTAACAATTTCGTACCATTTCTCGAGAAAAAAAAAATATAGTCAGGAGATTATATTTTTATTTTACAGGAAAAAAGGTTATATATATATATATATATATATATATATATATATATATATATATATATATATATATATATATATATATATATATATATATATATATATATATATATATATATATATATATTAGTATTATTACTGTTATACTACATTATACTACTACATTAGTATTATTACTGTTATTGTTACATTTTATGTGCCCAGTACCCAGACGGAAACTCCGCTTTGCAACATGGAATATTGGCTCTCTAACCGAACGATGCAGAGAACTCGCAGATGTACTCATGAGACGTTGGGTCCAGTGTGCTTTCATATACACCGGGTCACCTAATACAAGCAAAAACTTCTTTCGCTTCTTCTTCGCTTCTTTCGCAAAAACGCTTTCTGTAGAGCTTCAGAATGGGCTTCTTGAAATTGACCGTCGCTGCGACCGCTTGATGCGGATAAAGGTACTGATCGAGGGCGTTATCTTAAACTTAATCAGTGCTTATTCTCCCCAGGCGGGTTGTAGCGCGGCTGAAAAGGAGACTTTCTGGGAGCAGTATGAAGAGATCCCACTCGCTATACCGTCTACCGAAGCAATCTTAGTTGGGGGGGACTTGAACGGTCATATGGGTAGGGTCGCTGAGGTGTATGAACGTGTTCACGTGGGTTTTGGATATGGTCTTCGCAATGCAGAGGGAGCAAAATATTCTAAGAACCTGCATTGTGTCTGATCAGGCCATCGTGAACACTTTCTTCCAGAAGAAACCTCAGCACCTTATAACGTATCAGAACGGGTCCCACTCAACTCAAGTTGATTATTTGCTGACTAGACGGTGTCATATAGGCAGGGTGACCAACTGACATCCCGGGTGACATCCCGAACGAGGCGTGGAAATCTCTGGGCTCTCTTGGTGTGCTTATACTTACTGACCTGTTTAACCGTATCTTAAATACTGGAAAGATGCCAATCAT
>JAXRJS010000114.1:0-183684 GCA_037127375.1 Dione juno | reverse complement strand
TCCTATATGTATGGGTTTTTAAAATTTATTGAAAATACCCGGTTTACTTTGTTATAGGTGAAGGGCCCCTTTTTTTTCCTGGTTTCTTTCTAACACCATAATTGTTTCTCTGTTCTATCGACAATTTTCCTTCGTATGTTTTTTAAATTAAAAGGGGTGATTTTTGAGGGAAGTAAATTTGTGCTCAACGGAAAAATTTCGGGAACGCTATAAACTTAAGGGAGAAAGAAAAAAAAAAGATTTCAAAATAAACACTTGTTGCTTTTATAAATGTCAATTTTAATTTAATTTTAATTTCAGATATTAGTCAGCCTACCTACACTTACTTGTAAACATTTTCACCATCGTTTTTGATATTTTTAAATGTACTCTAATAAAAAGTAAGTTTATTGTAAAAATTTAAAAAAATTATTTGATTTTTTTTTTTAGAAAGTAATACCCTTGTGGCATTATGAAATACTCTACAAAAAGAAATAAAATTTAACCCATTTTTTACGTTATTTTTCCCTTTTTTTATATGGGGTTCCATATGACACCCCGGTAGTTTCACTATATTTTTAATTTTATAAAAATCCCACCCAAAAATACACCGAAAAAAAAGCTTAAAAATGATATTAAAAAATACCCAGTTTCAAACAAATTTGAAATAAGCTTTTAAAGCAGGAAACAAATTTTGAAAAGTATCGTAATTTTTTTAAATTTGGGTTTTTCAATTTTTTTTTTTTTAAAGAAAATTAAAAATTAAAATTTTTAAGGGCTTTTTTTAAATAATTTTTAAACTAGCATAAATGATAGTCGTTTTTTTTATACTTTTTTAATCCTTCATTGTTTTCATTTTATTAAAGGGGGGACATTTCTTTATATACGATAGTATAATGATTTTAAACATTGCTTTGCCCCCCCTTTTCCCCGGTTAGAATTGGCAAATATGGAAGTGGAAAAGAAAAAATTTTAAGCTAACTACTGAGCTTCTGCAAAAATAAAGTAAGATACTTTTTTTTTTTCATTTAGTTTTTTTTCGTGAAAGCGAAAGCTAAGCAATTTCTCAAAATTTTGGGGCAGTATGTGGCGAACGGAGTAAAATTAGAGGTTCCTTGCCCCCCCTGCTATAGTGCCCCAAAAAATATATATATTATATATATATATATATATATTTATAGATATATAATTTATATATATATATATATATATATAAATATATTATATAATAATATAATATAAAATATCTAATATAAAATAAAAATTATATATATATATATAAAATAAAATATTTAACTAAAAATTTATGGGGGATGACAAAAACAGATGAAATATTTTTTTATTTTATATAAAAACCCCGAAATAGCAACAAATAATCTTTTTATTGACCCCATGATAAAAAAAGGGGGCAAGGTTTGAGAGTTGTATAGGGTATATGAGAGGCCAGGGTAACTTCGACATACCCTTTCCTCCAAAATAAATTTTTTCTTCAATTTAAACCACAAGTTCTTGAAATTAGCCCCTTTCCCCAAAACAAACTTGAAAGTTTTGTAATAAGTATAATAACAAAATATTTTATATTCCGGTTGAAAAATTTTAGGTGGGGCTCTGGAAAAAAAATAGTCAAGCGGGGGAAGCCCCCCCTAGAGGCCTTTTTTCACCAAAATAAACGTTGGCGCACTATTGATTTTGGGAACTTTTTTTTCCCACCCCAAATTTTCCCCTTATCAGCGTTACAACTACGTAGACAATAGTGTTAATTCAGTATTTGAGCGTTAAATTGATTAAAGTTCATATATTAAGTAATCTGCCTTTGTTTTCTAATAAATCTGTGAAAATTATTAAATTTTTTAAAGAATTTTTTTTTTGTTTGCTTCAATTTAAAAATAAAACTCTTTGATGATGATCATCATCAGCGATGTAATTTTTTTGTTCTTATGTAAATACTTCTTAGTAATATTTTTGATTTCACAGTATGCTACTTATATTAATTATAAAAATCACTCAGACAAATCTTAAATATGTAACAGCTAAAAAATATACAATATGATTGATATGATGTAATATTATTAAAATTGTTATTAACTGGCAGAAGGTTGAAATATATATTTTAGTTTTTATTTTATGCCTCTTATAAAATAAAACTTTTAAACCTTTTAATCTGATTGTAGATTTTGTACAGTAATATCGCTTATATTAACATGTGGAAAGAAACAAAAATAGGACCTGGAGTCGTGGGCGGTGCTGATCACTTACCTTCAGGTGATCCGTTGTTTGCCTTGTCTATAGAAAAATTGGTATTTAAATGACTTTTTTTGCAAAATCGGCGATTTCTGGATTAACAGCGTTACTATTTATTAGTGACCATCCTTAAATAATGGAAGTAAACTGTAATATTACTACATTGATAAAAAAGATATTTTTTTGAATTTAACTGATAAACTTTTATCGTCAAGACAAGCAACGATGACGAAAGGTGATTACGCGTTACGCGCCTTTCGTAAAGGCATAATTTTTTCTTTATTATTATAATTAATCGGTTAAATAAAACAATAAGTACATTTTAGAAAATGACTGCAAAAATAATATTTTAATGATTTCAATTACATTAATTGAGTGCACAATCTGGAAAAATATTAGGAGTATTTTCTATGCCATCGATTAGCCATCAAGTGGTTTTTAGAAAGCTCAGCCAAGAGCTTGCAAAGAGAGGTCACGATTTAACAGTGATCACTTCAGATCCAGCATATCCTAGTGGTAAAGCTCCCTCGAATTACAGGGAAATAGATGTGCGAAACGTGTCTTAAACAACTTTACAAAAGAACTTTCAAGCCAATTATAAAGTTGATCAAGATGTCCAAACTTGTTCAGAGATACGAGAGGGATCTTTGATATTGTCTGCTCTTCTACAAGCTCAACTACAGACTCCAGAAGTTAAAGAGTTATTATCTCAAGACAAATATACATATGACTTGATTCTAATTGAAGCTGTCATGCATCCAGCTATAGCATTTTCTTATGTTTTTCATGCACCAGTCATTCTAGTTAGCTCGATGGGAGCTTTTTTCAACAACCATGACCTTCTTGGATCTCCAACACACCCAATCCTTTATCTTTCATTTATTCACAGAAAAAATTTATAATTTCAATATTTGGGAAAAATTTAACAATTTGTACTATCATTATTGTTATAAATATGTTGTTTATTCAAATAAGGATTATGAAAATAAGCTTTTGCAAAAATATTTGGGACACGAAACTCTTCCATTAAGTGAGTTATATAATAATGTCCATATATTATTTATAAATCTTAATTCTATTTGGGCTGACAACCAACCAATATCTCCAAGTGTTGTTTATATGGAAGGCATTCATCAGCTACCAGAAAAGGAATTACCAAAGGTAAAGAAAATAGCAAATTATTACAAATATATTTTAAATAAACCGAAAGTTTATGTTGTTAAATTTGTTCCATAAATATTTAGGTTGATAATCTTATTAAATGTGAGGTTAAACATTATTTGACTAACCCTTTAATATGAACTTAATAATCTTGAAAGTATATATATTTTAAATCTATATAGATCAAAGTAATTTAAATATTTTTAAATAAAATTTCCACTTTTAGGATCTTAAGAAATATTTAGATACAACGAAAAGAGGTGTCATATATTTGAGTTTTGGAACCAACATACTACCACAAATGCTGTCTTCTGATAAATTACAAATTATGGTAAAAGTTCTTTCTAATCTTCCTTATGATGTTTTGTGGGAATGAAACGACGATGAACTTCCAGAAAAAGCTGACAATATCAAAATTTCTAAATGGTATCCACAATCAGATTGGCTAAGTAAGTTTCTTATATTTTAAATGAAACTCTTTAACCGGATTATTTTTATTAAGATCACCCGTGACCACGGCCACTACTGCAAAATATTTGAAATTTTAAATTTGGATAAAATGTACCAAATAAAACTTCTATAACAACAAAAAATTTAATTTTGTAGAACTTCAGTGGGGCCCCCATCTGTCATTGCTTGTGAAAACTCACAAGCTCAGTCTGAATATGAATTTAGAAATTCTATTGAGACTATTTTAAATAACACAAGGTACGCAACCGTTATTTTATATGTTGAAGGTTACTTTCGAGCAGTGTCTAAGAAGAATGCTATTAAAATTTAAATAAAAATGTAAATTTGTTTTAGGTATCGTCACAACATTATCAAATTTCGCAAACTAGTACGAGATCAACCAGAGTCACCTCTAGAACGCGCATTGTGGTGGTCTGAATATGTTATGAGGAACAAAGGAGCAAAACAATTGAGAGCGCGTGGCGCCAACATATCAAGCGCAGAATACTTTGAGCTTGAACTAGTATTTGTTATCTTATCAGTAGTTTCATTACTCACAGTTTCATCATTATTAATTGTTAAATATATAGTTAGTTTTTTGTTAACTTTATTTAAAAATAGAAATAAAATAAAATTACACTAAACCAAACAATCGAAAACTTATCTATAATCGGTTATAATAACAAAAAAAAAGTAGGTTATCACGTTTTTATCATATTTGTCGATAATCTCAAGGTTCTTCCACCCAAATGACCGTAGATGGAACTTTGAACATTCAATCTCTATTAAACAGTTTATTTTGACAGTGATTTGTACATGATACATAAATTAAGGATCTCGGCTTACCTTCGAGAATACAGGATCGATAATACTGATGGAAGGTCACATAAGAAGGAGGGCGAGTATGAAGAGGTCAATAACAGTCGTCGTGTACATACGTTTCGCGTTCTGTTCCCTCAGGCTATCCCGCTAGGGATAAACTGTGACACTAATAATAGTAATTTAGTTTATTGGTACACTATTAAACTTTAGTCAGCTTTGTGGACGCTAGTCACGACTTTTTGCATAATTTTCAACGTTTTGCTAATTTTATGTGTGGTAATTTATAAAAACTTATTAATTACATTTTGCGCGTATGTATAATACAATGTTTTGTTGTTTAATATGAGAAAAAAACTATCATAATGAAATACAATTAACAAAATTTTATTCGTTTTCAAATCCTTTTCCTATAATCTTTTATTTTTTTTTAATGTAATTTTAACCAGATTAATGACTTTGATCAAAATTTATATTTTAATATGATAACCAAGAGATTATCTTTTTTAAATAAAAAGATAAATACCGTTGTGGCGCACAGGCACAGCCACTGCCTGTAAACACGACAATTTATGGGTTCGATTGCCAATCGAAAGAATGAGAAATTTTCAAGAGAGAAACAAAGAGCGGCGTAGTGTTCTGCGACAAAAAAGTGATAAACAAGTTGAAATTAAATAAAAACTGAGGTACCGTTAGAAATATCATTTCGATTAAGGCTTAAGTATAGTTGATCTTTTTTCGCCAGTAGATAAGATAGTATTGTTTGACCTCGCCTGTAATGCTTATTTGCTGCACCAACACCTTATATGTATATCAAAAACTGTCTAGAAAAAGAAAGAAATTAACATCTATACATATATACGCTTTTAAACATCCTGTGGAACCAACTTCCTAAATCCATCCAAAATAGTCCAACCATCATTTCCTTCAAATGTCAATTAAAAAAGCACTTACTCGCTAGTTTAAACGAGTAAATTGATTTTCAGACAGTCATCAATGTGATGACCTTATTTTCAGCTCAGTTATGTATGTATGTATTATGTTTTTTTATTTTATATATATATATACATATATATATATATATATATATATATATATATATATATATATATATATATATATATATATATATATATATATATATATATATATATATATATATATATATATATATATATATATATATATATATATATATATATATATATATATATATATATATATATAATATATATATATATATATATATATATTATATATATATATTATATATATATATATATATATATATATATATATATTATATTATATATATATATATATATATATATATATATATATATATATATATATATATATATATATATATGTATATGTATATGTATGTATGTTTGTATGGTGTATTTATATGTTTGTGAATATTTATGTATTTGTAATAAGTGAATATTTATGTATTTGTAATAAGTAATTTAGTATATATTATAGTTCCATATTTGTATATATCAAGTTTTATTTATGTGTGACATATAATTAATTATATATGTATTTCTAATTTATTATAGAATAATTTGTACTATATTCTTACCCGCTGCTTAAAAACTCATCCACTACCATAGGTTGGCTGGAAGAGATCTCTTATAGGGATAAGTCCACCTTTATGTACTACTTTTTCTTTTTTTATGTTGTTACGCTTATGTTTTTTTTTAGTACAATAAAGAATATTATTATTTACCACTAATAGCAAAGAGAAATATTTTGTAGACTGTTTGAAGATAATTACCTTATAATTTACGATATAGATCAATATCTTATAACAACTGAAGATGACAAAATTAACGTACAAACATGTATATGAAGGCAGCAAGTTGTAGGAATAACTTAACGATTTAGCTGACGAGCGTTCTTTACCACGCGTCTATATGTCCGGTGAATACGATAGTTCCATGTGTCTGTCAGATAAAAAACCGTGGTAAGTATATATATATATATATATATATATATATATATATATATATATATATATATATATATATATATATATATATATATATATATATATATATATATATATATATATATAGTCCACGTTTCTGTGGTATCCGTGGTCAATGATAGTTACCTCGTACACTTAAAATGTCATGTGTGTGTTAGTGTGCCCCCGTGGTCAAATGTAAGTACTATTCGACCACTGGGGCGAAGCGAACAGTTAGTTAGTAGATATATATATATATATATATATATATATATATATATATATATATATATATATATATATATATATATATATATATATATATATATATATATATATATATATATATATATATATATATATAGTCCACATTTCTGTGGTATCCGTGGTCAATGATAGTTACCTCGTACACTTAAAATGTCATGTGTGTGTTAGTGTGCCCCGTGGTCAAATGTAAGTACTATTCGACCACTGGGGCGAAGCGAACAGGTAAATATTTAATTATTTCTTATCCTGGTATTTATTGATTTTTATTTTCTAGCAGAATTTGAAATAACAACAATGTAAAGTTATTCCCAATTAAAAATTATCTAAAATATCAAATAGTAGAAATGCTTTTAATTTTTATCATCGTTTAATCGAGAAGCAACCCATATATTTTACTTAATATTGGGTCTATATTAAAAAGTAGCACTTAGTAGCTATGTTGCATTATTTTTTTATTTGAAAATATGAAAATGTTAAGCAATATATGAAACACTATGATATTGAAGGTACGTCTGATATATTTGATTGGTAATTAACAATTAATACTAGAGGTCCGCATTGACGCATGAAATACGCGTTGCCATAGCAACGTGTATGTTACTTGATACAAAAGATATATAGTTAAACATATGGTAGTGTGTGTAATGGTTTATTTATTGATTTAATGTACTTTATAAGCGTTATTATTGAAAAATATTAATTACTGATAAATTTTAATTACAGATGATAAAAGAAGAATGTGTCATTCCTGATCAATTGGCAAGAATATTGTGCATATGGAGGCTGTACGGCGTCGTACCAGCTACTTTACGTTCTTCAGGAACACCTTCTAGTCACTATTCTGTAACTCCCAGTCGGAGATATGCGATTATGAGCTTTATTTTTATAATCTTGTTAAGTAAGTTACTTTTAGAATTAACTTTCTATTGAAAATTGTGCTTCAAATGAAAATTTTGCCTCGGACTATTTTTTTTTAAATTGATGTTACAATTACATTCCGATATTTCTACAGTACGATTTTTATTAGCTTTTATTAGTTAGTGTTTTATTAATTTTTAAATCTAAACCAGAACCTATTTTGTCATTAAATATTTTACCTATTTTATCACAAAATAATATTGAAGTAGTTTACCAAAAATTTTATGTTTTGTTTTCATTTGTTTTTCAGTGTCTGAATATTTGTATATACCTACACTTTAGTTTACCATAATATTTACATTTATTTGTTAACTGTCAAATTATAAAATGAAGTGCATATAATTTTTTTTTTCAGTATCAACAAACTTGATGTGTATGATATATAACATATTTTTCGTTTCAAATGAGAAAGAGATACGTGTTCGAACTGGTGTTTCTCTTATAATACATATAATCCATATCGGCCTCTGCTCTGGGATCATGTATCGTTACGCTTTTGTTTGTAATAGAAAAGTTAAAGTTTTTATTGTATATATGAATACCATACACAAGGTAAGCTAGATGAAAATTGTCTTAAATTCTGATGTAAAATGGAGAACGTATTCGGGATACAGCGTAATAATAAAAAAAATGCTATTAGATATAAATAGAGTGACAATTCTATTTAATTGCTCATTATTATTATAGATAATTTAAATATAGATAATTTTTTTTCTACTATATTTTTAAAGCTTCATCAGGAAATGCACAGCAATTTTACAAATTTGAAGATCAAACATGCAAATATACTTGTAGGAGGTCTATTGTCAGTCATAGGTATTATTGGATCTATATATGTGATTGACTTAATAGAAGATATGTTACTAAACAATAAGGACCGTAAGTAGTTTACTAAAATTATATAAAACTCTGAAATACATGATTCAGAGATGAAATCATCTATTTGGTATTTTTAATTTTTATGGTTTTAGAGGATTACTTTGTTGTCCGTCTGTCTGTCTGTCTGTCCATCTGTCAAAACCATTTTCAAACAATCACGTAGAAGAATTAAGCTGAAATTAATATAAAATATCCAAGCTGATAACTTCTTGAAGCGCCAGAAAAATTAACCTGCTAAGTCTACACAACCGAAAGATATGAGGGCTTATGTTGAATATTTTAAAATTTTGTCTGCAAATCACCGCGTAACCAAAACCTACAGGGTACTTTCCGTAGAACTAGAGCTATTCAATTTAACAATAAGTTCTACTTATAGAAAATAAATAAAGGGGAATAAGTCCGAAAAATTCCGGTCCATCGACCTATTATTATAGTTAAGAAAGAGTTACTTTTTATCGCAAACACTACTAACATATAATATTATAAATATCTATACATTTAAATTCAATTTTGAGTCGTTATTTTAAATTTTTAACATAATATTTAGGCTTAGTAAGTTAATTATTTCTATAACACAGAATTATAATATTATATAATATATTTTCTTCTAGTGTCTGTTCTTTTAAAACATATAATTTACTTCATATGGCACCAATTTGCAATACTGGTGCAGTTTCGGTTCGCGTTTGTCGTGTGTTTAATCAATAGCACCATAGACGTTCTCAGTGACCGGTTACAGGGATTGCCGTTCAAGAATATGTTATATAGTAAGTATTAGTCGTCACAAGCTGTGACTTCTTAAACATTTAGCTATACGTTATTATGTATGTACCGTGTAAATGATCTTATGAAATGTATTAAATGGGTTTTTAGTTAATGATTCTAAACATCGACTACTGACTGACTGACTGACTGACTGACAACTGATTATGTAATAGTGGTCTGTGGGCTTAGTTGAATATTTGATAGTAGATATACTTTTTACTATAGTATACATATCTATGTCATATTCTGTATTTTTTAGATACGCTGGATTGTCAAACATCAAATACTGCGTACGTTACAATGCGACGCCTGTCTCAAATATATATTTCTTTATGTAAACTTATTAAGAAAATTGAAAAACATGATGGATTTATCATATTGTGCTTATTTACATACAAATTAATTGACATTATGGATGCTTTGTTTCTTATACTATCGTCATTTATGACCGGAGGTATGACAGCTAAAAGTTTTTATGATTTTTAAGTTGTGAAAACGTTAAACGAAAACGAAAAAAAATGTTACTAATTCAAATATAGAAAGATATACAAAAGTATAAACAATAAATAACGTAATAAAAAAAATATAGTAATATGTAACACAGTATAATTTGGCTTTATGTTTAAATTGTAGGAAAGTTCACAATCTCTTTTTTAATGAATAATATATTGGAGATAACTTGGATAGTAGTTCGAGGCTTCATGATATTGATATTCATGGACTCGTGTCATCAGACTCAAGTCAAGGTAAAAAAGCTAAATTAAAACATTATAAAATTTCGAGGCCGTCGTGAAGCAGAGGCACGGGCAAATTATGTATTTATATTTTTATCGCTCTGGTACTATGGAATAGCGCGGTGTTGAGTACCACCACTTAACACGCAAAATCTTGAAAAGCGGAAAGTGGAGAACGGAGTGTCTTAATACTAGGTTCCTTCTGTCTACTCTGCTATATGCGGAATATATCGTGAAGCTAAAATGTTTTTGTTCTGCACTGTATATAATAAGTTTGTATTATTTTACACAGATAATTAAAATAATATGTCACCACATTTATGTTTTGGTAATTACATCCGTATATGACCAATGTTGCAGCTAAAGGATCTTCAAATTATGATGAGCCGCCTTATATGTGCTTCAAACTTAAGGCTAAGAAAGGAATTATGCGTTTTTTCTGAGCGACTGTTGATTAACAATATACCAGTAATTGATCCTCTTGGAATGTGCGCATTTACAAGGCATCAGCTAGTGGTCGTAAGTCGTTATATTATAATATTATCTATCTATACTACTTCCCTATATATATATATATATATATATATATATATATATATATATATATATATATATATATATATATATATATATATATATATATATATATATATATATATATATATATATATATATATATATATACTTATTTTTTAAATCTTATTTTTTGTTGTTGCACTGCCACTGTTTCCCGCTGTTTGTGTGACAGTTATTCACTTCCACTGGTTGGCTGGAAGAGATTTCTTTTAGAAATAAGCCCACAATTGCCAGCAAAGTTTAATTTTAATATTACTTGCTTGTATTCTTTATGTGCAATAAAGAATATATATCCGTTGTCTTGGTGCCCACAAATAGGAGAGAGACGTAGAAAGGCTTCATCTTTCTGTTGGGTAGTCTATATATAGGGGAAGGCTATAGGTTAAAATTGACGTACACGAAGTTGCGTGCATCAAGTAGTATATAACATTAATAATTATTTCTAATTTAATTTATTGTTTTACAATAACAGACGACTAAACGTCAAATCTATATAAAGACTATCATTGATGAAATTAATCTAAGGAGTCTTTATTTAATAGATGATCCATCCATCCATTTGTTCCTTTAATTCATCATTCAATATAAAATACAAAACATGTATATGTACCTTTTTTACACCGTGATCTTCTACTTAACAATATAATAACTTACTGGCAGTAACCAAGATGCAGGAGATATCTGAAAGCGCGTATTTACTTTTCAGGTAAGCGGCGCCCTTTTCACATTTATGGCCATTACTATACAATTCCGAATTCAAGATCAAATTTATTGAATAATTATTGATATACACGGAATCATATGAATAATCAATCTTTAAAGGGACCTAAAGCTGATACAACCGAAGAGTTTATTCCTCGACTAAAAAACGTAAACTATAAAAAAATACACTTTATTTCCACTACCTTACTAAATTACGAGTATTTGTTACTGAATAAGACTAGATAATTAAATTTGAAGGAGTAATTGTAAATTAAATTTAATTAAGGAGGATTGATATAAATTAGCTAAACTTGGGGAGTGTAGGGAAGCACTCAAGGAGGATTTCTCGAAATTCCAAATTCCAATTGGAATTCCCGGAAAAAACGGATTCATCGGAACGTCCACGTGAAAGAAATTGCGTAGTGCGAGAAAGTATAGACAATGTCAATGTATGTATTATAATAAAACATTGTAAATAGACTTGTTTATTTGAAATTTATATCTGTTGAAATTTTATTTAACGTTTTTTGGGTGCCGTACCTCACAATGAAAAACCCGTAATCGGATGCACCAATAGGAACGGAATCCTATAGGATCACTTTTTTGTCCGTATGTCAACCCTCTGTTAATTGTTTTCAAGATGGAGAAGACAAGCTTAAGACTAATACAATATCAAGGTAATCCAAGAGACTGCTGCCTTGGAGCAGAAAAATAATCAAACTTCTAAGTCAACACAATCAAAAGATATAAGCGTTTATGTTTAGTAATAAATTCATTGATTTAATTCCACTAGACACTTTCAGAGGTGTTGGCTATACCTATGGGCTATGCCAATCTAGATATCTTATGGTAGCCATAAGATATCTAGATAAACTGAGCGTTGTCAGTGTTACTTCTTGTTCCTTTAAATTATTATCAAATATCCAGAATCTATGATCCCTTGGAGCACAGAAAAACATTCAAACTTCTAAGTTAAGTTATGAAACTTGGTATTAAGTTAGGACAAGCTAAGAAACAAATGCGATATTTGGAAATTTATAGATATATCACGTAAAAAGAAAATCACTACAGACTTATTTGTGCAGTTCATTGAATACAAAATGTGTGCATGCGACGGCAAGTTTTAATTCAATTCAATTAATTTTTTCAAATATACGTAAGTTTTATTATTACAATACTTTGTATATGTACAAACTAAAATTCAAGATAGATATCAATTTTTTATAGATTTTTTATCTGTATAATGCAAGGTTAGGGTATCAGAGGCATTTATTATTCTATGACAATTTTACTTTAATATGACACACTGAATCGTTATTATATGCTTCACAAGTTTTGCATATTCGAATCAATTATACAACGATTTACATGAAATATAAGCAAGAAAAGAAAATTACGAAATCGAAAATTGTTTTTTACTGGAAATACTTGGCACTTCAAAATATAATGCACAGTTATATGCGATATGTTTAAAGTTATAAAACATAATTAATAACTATACTTTCGTTACAGTATTTTAATAAGCAATAAATAAGCACATTTTCATTTTCTTTCATATTGACAATAATTGTTTTGTAGTTAGGCTACTCTGGTTCTAACAGCCTGATATCATGTCTATTGATACTGAAAAAAAAATCATATGTAATTTAGTTTTATAATTTGTTTGTCAGCAAAGAATGTTCAAGTTATTGTAGTCTAAAGTCCATAATATACCAAGATCAGCATATTCGCTACCCCACTCTGCGGAAACGATACCGTAATCCTATTAAAAAAAACCATAGGGGTTCTATAAGTATATGTATAATGGGTGTCACAGGAGTAACTTCTTACCTCACCAGTGAAGTTTTCAATTTGATACACAATTAACGGTAAAAGGTTTTATTTTAAAAGTAGGCATAGTAGGGGTAGTACATTCCTGTACATGGATGCCTCATAAATGTCAATACAAATTCGTCTTTCAGATCAAAGTTGCCAAGAAACGCCAGTGAAGGGCGGTGTATTTAAAAATAAAAAATACTTAAATTTAACTCCCTTTATTATGGCGTTCTAATAAATTAAAATTAAGTAGTGTTACTATTAATTTGATTTCAAAAATTAATTATGGGAAGTGGATTATGTTATTATTACAATATAAATAGAAAAGCTAAAACATAATCTGCTTACTGAATATATGTTAATATATATACGTTTACGTTTTAATATATATATGCAAGAAACATACAGGTACATTGATCACGATTTTTAATAAAAGACGAGTGATTAAAAATCAAAATATTTTTTATTCAAATAGACATTACAAGCACTTTCAAATCTTCAATTTATACAAGTGTCAGTATTATCAGTCTTACTATAAGCTACCACCAGCTCAGAGGGCAGTTCTGTTGAGAAGAGCTGGCGAGAACCTCAATACTTGCTCTTTTTTAATGTGATTTTACAATAGATTTACAACTGTGGTTAGCCTCCCGATCCTTGACGAGCATCAAGAGTACTTAACTCCACACACTAACATCCGTATAATATTCTTAGATTAAATAATATACTTTCCCTAATAATATGTTTAAAATGTCCAAAGGGTGAGTCTGTAAGTGTTTATGGAATTTTGTTATACATGGGTATACCTTGGGACGAAAATACTGACCCGCTTCAGAAAGTTGGGATCACGTTTCCATTGCCATTCATATAATGTATTTCTACTACGGTTCATACGGCTTATACGGTTCATACAGTTGCCCAGTCACAAAAACTCATACTACTGTGTTAAATTACTTATTAGGATTTTCTACACAATTTTCTATTTTAGATATTTTGTGCATTACGTTTTCACTAAATGTATTTAATCTAAAGGTAGTACCTGGCCTACATATAATTTTTCGTGTATTATTGGCATGTCGACTTGACACTGAAAATATCAGTCCAGAATACACAGCACTCAAATTATTTATTATGCGTGTGTCCTCCAGGTCACAGTGACAGAACACGTTACTGAAGTACTTGTGATGCGAGTAGGTTCGCAAAAAACTTTTGGTAAAGTAAATGATTTATATAGATTTAAAAAGCGAACACTTTAAGCAGTGTTCTGCAATATATCAACATTAAAATCACCGCAAATAATTATATGTTTCCTTCGTCTACAAAGTTTTGTTACAACATCCTCCATTTTATCTTCAAATATTTCAAAATTATCTAACGGAGCTCGGTACACGCTTACTTTAATATACTGGTGAAACTCAATACGTCCTGTATTGAGTTTCAATTCGATAAAAGAATTCGAAAAAGACGACGAGAAAATCGAAGAGTTGCATTGTGATGTAGGTTTAAAATTTTAAAACTAACACGAATAACGATCTAGCTAACATAAGCGAGCGAAGCCGCGAATGCGTTGCTAGCTAGTTCTTTATAACATTAAATGATGTGATAGAGGTAATTAGAAGCTCTACTTTTTAGTATGGACTTTATATAAAGTAAAATATATCCACTAGCTACTTCCCGATTAAAACAAAGATAAAAGTGAAAGCATCTATCTTGATATTGTAAATGATTGCTGAGTGGCACTAACGTTACATTGTCGTAATTTAAAATCGTGCTAGAAAAGAATCATTCACTATCACGTTGGATATAAAATTATGTTGTTCTAACTTTCAAATTTACTTACTTTCTTATTTCGTCTCCCTGGACAATGGAAAAACTAAGTTAACTGTGATCACAGGTACAGTTTGTTACTTGGAAACTATTAACGTGATGATAAAGGTTTTAGCCTTTCTTAATAAATGGACTAACATAAATACTTCCTGAGATTAAATGAAAAAAAGTGTTAGCTTTTTAATATTGATGTGTATTGTAGATATTTATTATAGAAATGTATTCTATCTGAACTAAATGAGCAAATGAACGGGAAAATTACTATCACTATACACTATCATATTGTTCAATATTTTAAGCAATAAATACTACTTAAAAATAAACATCAGGTTTTAGCATCAAAGTAATTTTGTTTGTTCAACTTTGGAAATCTATATATTTTCTAATTTGAATCTTTAATTTGGTTCAACTTCTAAAGGTGCATTTAAATTTAACATCAACAGTCAAGCCATACATACAATCATACATTTTTTCAAATCTAATTTCTAACAAATTCAAAAATTACATTTGCGGACGTGTGAGTTATTTTGTACGAAATAAACTACACATATTAGTTAGAAATTGTACTTAATGAGTAAAGTAGAAAATACATAAATCATGTGAATAAGTGAATAATATATTAATTGATATGTCATATATTTAGTACTTATTGGTGATGTTTGTATTAACATCGGTCGACTGAATGAATAATTAAATTATTTTAGAATTTCCTACTACGTATTGAAGTGCTAAAGATGTATGAGGTGTATTAGATAGATAGATTTATACCATGTACATTTGGTTTAAATTAATTTCGGTACACGCACAAAACACAATAAATGATAAATTTCGAATATATCGGTTAAAATATTTAAGAATTGTGTATCGGCTGCTTAAATATTTAATTAGCCATTATCGGTTAATTATAGATCCCAGAGGGTGTCTAGCCTTCGCATACGGGTACGCGATCCCGGGACTTCGAGCCACTTTCATAACCACATCCAATTCATGAAAGTGGTGTCCCTTCCCCATATTCCAAGTGTTTCTGCCTCTTATTCCCTTTCCTTTCTTGGTTTTTCCCAGTAATGGGTTTGGAGGTCAGAGTGAAATCGCTCCACTAAAAACCACTTCGCCACTCATATGGACCGATTTACAAAAAAGCTGGGTACTGCTATGACTTCGCCGCTAAACGACGCGCAGGTACATCGCCTTACACCTGCGACAAGTGGGCAAGGGCTACCGTGTCAGGTACGGGCACGGCTAAAAACGTTAGTACCTAGACGGAAACTCCGGCTTTGCAACATGGAATATTGGCTCTCTAACCGGACGATGCCGAGAACTCGCAGATGTACTCATGAGACGTAGGGTCCAGTGTGCTTTCGTTCAGGATACTCGTTGGAAGGACAATAAGTCTCGTAACATCGGGCAGGGTTACCGCCTTATATACACTGGGTCCACCTACAAGCAAAAACGGTGTGGCGGTAGTGCTATACTGATTGAGGGCGTTACCATAAACTTAATCAGTGCTCATGCTCCCCAGACAGGTTGTAGCGCGGCTGAAAAGTAGACTTTCTGGGAGCAGTATGAAGAGGTCCTACTTGCTATACTGGTTGAACGGTCACGTGGGTAGGGTCACTGAAGTGTATGAACGTTTTCACGGGGGTTTTGGATATGGTCTTCGTAATGCAGAGGGAGAAAATATTCTAAGAACCTGCAGTACGTCTGATCTGGCCATCGTGAACACTTTCTTCCAGAAGAAACCTCAGCACCTTATAACCTATAAGAGCGGGTCTCACTCAACTCAAATTGATTATTTGCTGACTATACGGTGTCATATAGGCAAGTTGACCAACTGTATGGTACATACCCAGCGAAAGCCTGACGGCCCAACATTGTCTCCTTGTCATGGACTATAATGTTACTCCGAAAAAGAAAGTAGCTGAGAAACGCGAGCCTAGGATCAAGTGGTGGTTGTTAAATGGGTCGATGCAGACCGACTTCTTGGCAGAGGTGGAGAGTCAAAATCTAGTGACTGAAACCGAGACCATTCAGGCTGCTTGGGATCGAGCCCATTCAGCAATCATTGCAGCGGGCAAGCGAGTTCTTGGTGTTGCTAAGGGTGGACGTGTCATTGACAGAGAGACATGGTGGTGGAATGACCAGGTGCAGTGGGTGATTCGGGAAGAGAAGGCTGCGTTTAAAGAGTGGCAGCATTCCAATTCTCCTGAAGACAAACTGGAGTACATAGCAGCGAAACAGGCCAGCAAAAGAGAAAGTTTGTCGCGATTATACGATAAACTTGAAACTGTGGAGGGGTAGAAGCTCAAATACAAACTGGCTCGTACTCGAAATAAAGCTAAGCAGGATATTACAAAATGTCTCTGCGTCAGAGATTCTCGCGGCACGTTGTTTTGGAGTCATGCCTCTGTAAAGGAGAGATGGAAGGAGAAGCTACTTTAAGGAGCTGCTGAACACTCAGCAGTCTTGTAGTCTTCATCCTAAATTATCTCCTAATCTTGGACTTGTTGCTTCAATAACCAGTGACGAAATTCATAATTGTCTTCGATGCATGAAGAACGGAAAAGCGGTAGGACCTGACGACAACCCGATAGAGACGTGGAAATCGTTGAGCTCTCTTGGTGTGTTTATACTTACTGACCTGTTTAACCGTATCTTGAATACTGGAAAGATGCCACATCAGTGGCGGCAGAGCTTTATTATCCCTATTTACAAAGGAAGGGGCAGTGTTCAAGATTGCGGTAGTTACAGGGGCATTAAGATTATGAGCCACACCATGAAGTTCTTCGAGCGCATGATCGGTCTCAGGGTGCGCCGAGAGTGTACTGTCTCTGAGTCTCAGTATGGGTTCCAGCCAGGATCTGGCACTATGGAAGCCATTTTTGCCCTCAGAACTTTAATGGAATCTTACAAGAAAAAAAGGAGAGATATGACCTTTTTGGACCTACAGAAGGCCTTTGACTGTGTGCCACGTTAGTGTATCTGGTGGGCCATATCGGCCCTGAGCCAGTCGTTAACTCGGAGAAGTTCAGGTACCTTGGATCGGTTATGCATGAGTCTGGCATCAACCACGACATCCATGCCCGTATAAACGCTGCCTGGACCAAATGGCGGGAGGTCACTAGTGTGGTCTGCGATAGCAGAATACCGCTCAAGCTCAAGGGACTGATATACAAGAGCATTATCCGACCAGTTCTTTTATACGGCAGCGGTCCGACCGCATACGCAACACATTCATTCGAGGTAGTCTAGGGGTCCGTGACGTAGTGGATAAGCTCCGAGAGCGTCGCCTGAGATGGTATGGCCATGTTATGCGCCGACCTATGTCGGAAGGAAGCGCCTTGACATGTGTGTCCCTGGAGTTAGACCACCTGGACGCCCAAGAAAGCGATGGCTGGATGTCGTGACGCAGGACATGAGAGCCAATAGATTGTCCACTGAGGATGTTAAGACCGTGTAAAGTGGAGTAAGCTTAATCGGAAGGCAGACCCTGGCAAATGAAACCGGGACTAACGCCAAAAAGAAAAAGGAGAGGTTAATTAAATAACCGTATTTTCTCCGGTAACAGTGCAACCAGTTAACATCACTATTGCAGACGTTTCACTTTGTCATAAACGCAGCCAAGGTATCGTTAATTCTGGATGTTTCACATCCGATTGAATAACAATCAAGCTGACTTGTCAGTTTCTACTTGCACACAGGCTGAGCGATCTTTTTTAAAACATTTATAAATTCTTTCTTACAATCTTGTTAAACGCCCTTTCCAACTCTATACAAGCATAGACAACATTTTGGTTTACAGCAAATACATTTTCATTATCATGCAGAGGGCACATCTGACTCATGCACCTTGCACCAGGTTAAACGCCTCCTTGGGTCTTCCACAACAGTCTTTCGGTTCTGTTATTGTATAAAATTTATTTTGTATAAATATATATAAATTGAGCTTCAGACTGACACAGACACATTCGCAGCGTATTGAGCAATGGAACTCAACGCCGCGCTTTGTCATTTTACTAGAGATAAGAAATGAAAATAATTCCTTCTCCCTAGTGAGAATCAAACCCCTAACTGTCCTGTTGTCAGTCAACATTACGTAATATGACGAGATAGGCTACGAACATAGGATAACAACTCGGAACTGGCTGTGGATGCGAAGGACAGGTTGATGATGACGATGATGAAGAAGCTACAATATTCCACTCAATACATAATATTGTAAATCAAGTTATTAAAATTTTTTAAAATCCACTCGAGAACGTAAAATATCTTTTTACTCGTCTCATTGCTTTATAGTAGTAGTAGTAATAGTAGTAGTCATGATGATATATGTAGAACTAAACTTTCTGTTCTTCTGCGAAAATTCTGGTTCAATAAAAAAGACATATATCTTATATTTTTTATGAGTTTCAGATATTTATGTGTTGTTCAATAAGTATATCATTATGATTACTACCATCGCATGTTTTGCAATTAGCTTGACGCAACAAAAGATCCATAACGAAGTCGTGCTCTACCGTGTCAACATGCCTCTAATAATGATGCAAACCATTAAAAAGCTCAAAATTAAATACTTAGGCCATATTTTGAGGCCTGCTAAGTAGTTTTCTGCAGCTTATATGATGGGTAAATGATGGGTAAAGTGGACGGAAAAAGCGCGTTAATAGTTTGAGTTATATCAACCATCTTTAGCATCAGTCGGTTCTCGTCAATGAGTACTATGTCATCAGCATACATCATCAGCCATGGAGGCTGGTCCTGGATGTGAGCAATGACAGTATCTAGCACTACATTAAACAAAAAATGGACTAAGAGCTGAGCCTTGGTGAAACCCTACTGTAATTGGGAAGGGTTTGGTATCGCCAACAGCGTTGTTATACATGTCTCTGATAATAGCAAGGACCAGGACCTACCGCTTTGCCGTTCTTCATGCGTCAAAGACAATACCGAGTTTCATCAAGGGTTATTGGAACAATAAATCTGAGGTTAGGAGGTGGTTCAGACGAAAAACTACACGAGTGCTGAGTATTCAGCAGCTCCATGAAGTAACTTCGCCACTTCTTGTTAGGACACTACTTTCATGGAATGGAAAGGAGTATGACAATGCTGGCTCGAGGATCCGGGGTCGCGTACCCGTAAGCCCAGTACCAATATCGGACAAATATTTGGCTAGGCACCCTCTGGACAACTCTTTCCTGAAAAATATACCAGTCAGACTACAAACGATACAAATTTAAATATTGCTTTGATTAAATTAAATTACAAACAAAATTCCTCGGGCCGAAGACCCAACAGTGTGTTGGAAGGTATCGTAAGACCGAGCATGCTTACTTGGTAAATAAAAATGTCAACAATCGGGATAATACAGATATAAAAGAAAAGCAATTAGCACGCCTGTTTTACATAACGTTGCTTAATTTTGTTTTCAGACCTCAATCATTCAGTTCAGATACCCAATAGAAAGTATATTCCATCTCGACGTCTCCTGTCAAAATCTAATGTGTCTGTGTAAAAGGATAAAACAAAGAAGAAGGTGTTTTTATTCGTGATTTTAATATCCTACAAAGTCCTAGACATGCTTGATTCATTATATTCTTATCATCATGTCGTCTGTAGCGTATTTATCATTAGGGAGTGACACTTTCCATCGTGTTCGTGTGTTCGTTGTGTTCGTTTTAACCAAACAAAAAAAAAAACAAAAAAAACACATACAAAAAAAAAAAAAATTATTAATACTATATATATAATATATATATATATAATAATTTTTTTTAATATATATATATATATTATATAAGATATATTAGTATATATATAATATATATATATCATATTATATATTATAATTATATATCTAATATATGATATATATATATATATATATATTAATAATATATATATATATTATATATATATATATATATATCACTACACAGTATAAAATATCACAATACACCGTATGTCCGTTTTTTCAAGATCGCGTGGAATAGTCTTGCTGAAAATGTATTCTGTGCCCTTCTGGAGCCAAACAAACACCAAACTTGAACCCAACGCAATGAAAAAACTTTACGAAATTTGACAAGAATTTCACTTTCTTCTACACATTTTTTATGAAATTTACTAGAGATAATTTTTTAGATATACCTATAAATTACCGATTCTCGGATTTATTCCTATTATTTGTACTATAATTTTTTTACTATTTACCAAAGTTTATGATTCTAGATCAACCAAAAGTACTGCTAAAGATAGACCGTATGCAAAAGAAGCCTGAAGTAGAACACAATAACAAAACAAGTCGTATAGACATTATTTTTTATCACATTGTTAATCTAGACAATATAAATCATATGAATGAATTAAAAATATATTAATTGATTAGATTAGACTTATACAAACAGTACTTATTGCTAATGTTTGTTTCATTGATTTGTATTTTAAGGAGAACCAAATGAATGCCTATTTCAATTTACAAGAGCATTTCTTTTAGTAACTGTGTTTTATATTTTATTGTAATAATATAAAATCCTAAGTAAGTTAGTATGTTAATTACCATGTTCGGTTCCATGCATAAATTAAACCAGTCATCGTGAAATTCACTATAAATTTATTATCTAATCATTATTTTGGCATATATCGATAATAGAAGCTAGAAAACATTCAGTGCAATTGTTACCTATCTGTCTATTTATTTATTTCTGTGTTAATCACAATCAAGCATTTTTAAATCACGTTATAAATTGTATATTCATAACTATATTCTAGGAACTAATGTTTTTGGTCTCCATATTAGGTATACATATATAGCGTCACAGTTTATTTCTGTCGAGGTAGCCAAGAAGAACGGAGCGTCAAACCCTACGGTCACATTTCAACTTCGCCGTCCATATAATATCTTTCCAATTACTGTTTCTTATGCTAATCTTTATAGTAATATATAAATTATAGTGACATTGGCATGTTTTTCTGTTTATATTTAGCTGGCCATCTCTATTTTCATACTATGTCGGGAAAATGAAGAATGTATTGTGACAGGAGAAATGGTGACAGTGCTTCGTTTATCCAGAATTTTTGGATTAGCGCCCGCATATATAGCACCCGCTCGAGTGTCTAGAGCATATAGTACTGGAACTGTCAATTGCTATCAAGTTTCAGCATCAAAAAGATACGGAATCATAGGTTCCATTTTAACATTTATGATCTGTAAGTAATCTTCTTTTTGCTTACGCTTCATCCCACATAAAATATATCAATAGGATATCAATAGTTCAATAATTGTGTTGAATAGAACTCAGCGTGGCGCGTTTTGTCTTACAAAGTCGGTAAATGAATATAATTCAATTCCCATGTTTATAGGTTCCCTCAAAAGGTCGAAACGGAACCCTTATAGAATCATTTCGTTGTCTGTCTGTACGCTTGTCAAGACCATTTTTTATGGTCTCTTGGGAGTATCAAGCTAAAATTAATATTGAATAACCAGATCTGTAGTCCCTTGGAGTATTGTCTAAAATCAAAATCTAAATCAAAATAATTAAATAATACGAGCGTTTATGCTTTATTTTTCAGTATTTTGTATTAGTACAATAAATAGGTAGGAAACGAGGTAGGTCGATTGCATCGAGTCCGCAATTCCTTCATGGGGCAGTGTGTACGCTTTTACAATAGGATCCCAGAAAACGTTCGACAATGTTCTATATTCCAATTTAAAAAAATATTAAATTACGTTTGTGTGTTAAAGGTTTTGTGTTTTTAACCTTATTAATGATTTTGTAAATGATAACACACCTTGGGAACGAAATGCTCGCTCCAGTCTATTTCAAGCGTATCATTGTCAACAATGAATAATTCTATAATTGTGAATGACCACATAAAAAAATGCCCCGCTGTGTTTCTTGCGCTGGTTCTTCTCAGGTCTGAGGCATTAAATTTAGTGAACCGGTGGTAATGTATTTGACGTTCAAAAAATGATCATGTATTCGTACTTGAATAAAATTATTTGAATTCCCTAAAATATAGTAAAATAAGTACATTCGAATAGGAATATCACAGAATAAAAATTTTTAAATTTAAATCTGTAGTTAATTTAAACAAATTTAGACCATTTAATTTGGCAACTTTCATAAATTAATTATGTAACTGGTACGGAACCCTTGGTACGCGTAGTCGACTAGTACTTGACCAATATTGTTCAGATATTAACCACGTACCCTATTGATTTTCATTTTCATATATTATTTTAAGGTTTGACAGGGCTTGTGACGTATATATATGTTTTTATATTTATGAATACTGAAAAAGCGATACGCATCCGGACTGGATTATCACAGTTACTATACATTTTTAATGGTATAATTAACAAAATATTACTCCTCTTTATGGCTTTTAGAGGATTGAATAAAATTAAACAGATAATAGTTTACTTAAATTGTTTACAAAAGGTAAGCCCGCATAGTATGTCACTTCATAACATATGTATGAACTTCATAACATATATAAATTCAGATATTATTTACTGAGTTTTTGTTCCGCTATATTCTAGCACTAGCTTTACGCACGGCTTAGTACCCTGACACACTGTAGGTGCCCTGAGGTGATCTCCTGGATTGCATAAACACAGTAACAGTTTTTTCAGTTTGACTACAAATTCTACAGTTTTATAATATAGTATAGTTATTATAATTTTTCAGTTGAATCAGGCATTAAACAACAGTTTCGTAAACCTAAAGATAAGAAACCAGAAGTGCTTTGATATGGGGTTTCATTTTATCTGCATATATAATTACCTTATATTTTATGTGTCAAGAGTTCTCGATGTGATTATTGGCAAAAAGAGTGGTAAGTATCGAAAATGACTTGAAACTACCTTTAAAATTATAATGATGGATGGAATATAAAAAGTTTTATTGCCCTGGGTTTTAAATTACTACTACGCCCTGTGTTTCTCCATCAAGTTAAGAAGAAGTATATATAGTATATATATATATAATATATATATATATATATTATATATATATATCTATATTATATATATATTATATATATATATATATATTATATATATATATATATAGATATTATATATATATCTTCTTCTTCCACTTAGCATTATCCCAGCCTATTGCAGGGTCTGCTTTCCTACTCAGTCTACTCCACTTTGCACGGTCTTGAGCATCCTCAAGTGGTTAGTCCATTGGCTCTCATGTCGTGCGTCACGACGTCCAGCCATCGCTTCCTTGGGCGTCCGGGGGGTCTTACTCCAGGGACAGACTATCAAGGCATTTCTTCCGACGTAGTTCTTAGGCCGGCGCAAAACGGTGGCCATACCATCTCAGGACGACGCTCTTGGAGCTTATCCGCTACGTCACGGACCCCAAGACTACCTCGAAAGAATGTGTTGCGTATGCGGTCAGCCCGAGTAACGCCACACATCCACCTCAGCATCTTCATCTCCGTTACGTGAAGCTCCTGAGTGTGCCGAGATAATGCTGGCCAACATTCGCTGCCGTATAGAAGAACTGGTCGGATCATGCTCTTGTATATCAGCCCCTTGAGTTTGGGCGGTATTCTGCGATCGCAGACCACACCAGTGACCTCCCGCCATTTGGCCCAAGCAGCGCTAACCCGGGCGTGGACATCGTAGTCGATGCATCCGGACTCGTGCATAATGGATCCAAGGTACCTGAACTTCTCCGACTTAACGGCTGGCTCAGGCCCGATGTGGATGGTGCTCGAGTCTGGGTTTCCCGCAAGCCATGTACTCGGTCTTTGACACATTCAGTTAAGACCACCGTTCTCAAGCGCACCCTTCCAGGCATTCACTTTACGCTCCAGCATCAGTCGGTTCTCGTCAATGAGTACTATGTCATCGGCATACATCATCAGCCATGGAGGCTGGTCCTGGATGTGAGCCGTGACAGTATCTAGCACTACATTAAACAAAAGTGGACTAAGAGCTGAGCCTTGGTGAACCCCTACTGTAATTGGGAAGGGTTTGGTATCGCCAACAGCGGTCCTAACTGTAGAAACAGAGTCGTTGTACATGTCTCTGATAATAGCAACATAGGATTCAGGGATCCCTTTGGATCGCAGTGCCCACCAGATACACTGACGTGGCACACAGTCAAAGGCCTTCTGCAGGTCTAAGAATGCCACATGCAGAGCTCTCCTCTTTTCCCTGTGTGCCCTCCATCAAAATTCTGAGGCAAAAATGGCGTCCGTAGTGCCTGATCCTGGCTGAAATCCATATTGACACTCAGAGACAGTACATTCTCGGCGGAGCCTGAGGGCGATCACGCGCTCGAAAAGCTTCATGGTGTGACTCATATCTTAATGCCCCTATACTACCGCAATCTTGACACTGCCCCTTCCTTTGTAATAGGGGTAATAAAACTGTGCCGCCATTGATGTGCATCGTCCCAGTGTTCAAAATGCGGTTAAAAAGATCAGTAAGCATGAGCACACCACGAGAGCCCAATGATTTCCACGCTTCGATCGGATATCATCAGTCCCACCGCCTGCCGTTCTTCATGCGTCGAAGACATTTCGAGTTTCATCAAGGGTTATTGGAGCAATAAGTCCCAGGTTAGGAGTGGTTCAGACGGAATACTACCCGGGTGCTGAGTATTCAGCAGCTCCAAGAAGTAACTTCTCCACCTCTCCTTCACAGAAGCATGACTACAGAGCAGCTTGCCCTGGGAATCTCTGACGCAAAGACATTTTGTGATATCTTGCGTCGCTTTATCCCGAGCACGTGCCAATTTGTAGATGAGCTTCTGCCCCTCCACAGTTTCAAGTTTATCATATAGAGGTAATAAACTTTCACTGCGGGCTCTGGCTACAGCTCTTTTGCTGGCACGTTTTGCTGCTATGTACTCCAGCCTGTCTTCAGGAGAGTTGGAACGCTGCCACTCCTTAAATGCAGTCTTCTTATCATGAATCACCTCCTGTACCTTGTCATTCCACCACCATGTCTCCCTGTCCATAATACGTCCTCCCTTAGAAACGCCAAGAACATGCTTACCAGCCGTAATGATTGCTGACTGAGCTCGATCCCAAGCATCCTGAGCAGTTTCGGTGTTAGTTGATAAATTTTGACTGTTAACCTCTGCCAGAAAGTCGGTCTGCATCGGTCCATTCAGCAACCACCACTTGATCTTAGACTTACGCGTCTCGGCTAATTTCTTTAGCGGGGTAACAACATAATCCATGACAAGAAGACGATGTTGGGCCGTGAGGCTTTCGCCAGGAATGACTTTACAGTTAGTTACCTTGCCAACATGACACCGCCTGGTCAATAGGTAATCTATTTGGGTTGAATGGAGTCCACTAGCATACGTAATAAGATGCTGCGGACTCTTTTGAAGAACGTATTCACGATGGCCAGATCAGATGCAATACAGGTTCTTAGGATATTTTCGCCCTCTATATTGCGGCGACCGTGACCAAAACCACCGTGGACACGTTCATACGTATCCGCAGCCTTACCCACGTGACCGTTAAGGTCTCCCCCAACTATGATCACCTCGGTAGATGGTATAGCGAGTAGAACCTCTTCATATTGCTCCCAGAATGACTCCTTTTCGGCCCCGTTACAACCAGCCTGGGGAGCGTATGCACTAATTAAGTTGGCGATAGCCCCCTCAACCAGTACCTTCACCCGCATCAGGCGGTCACTGCGTCGGTCAACTTCGAGGAGACCATTCCGTAGCTCTTCAGATAAAACTACTGCTACACCAGTTTTACCGGAAGGAGACCCAGTGTATATGAGCTGGTAACCCTGTCCGATGTTACGAGACTTATTGCCCTTCCAGCGCGTTTCCTGAAGGAAAGCACACTGGACCCGACGCCTCATGAGTACATCTGTGAGTTCCCTGCATCGTCCGGTTAGAGAGCCAATATTCCCGTTGCAAAGCGGAGTTTCCTTCTGGGTACTATCTTCTTTAGCCGTGTCCGTACTTGACACGGTAGCCCTTGCCCATTTAACACAGGTGTAGGGCGATGTGCCTGCGCGTCGTTTAGCGGCGACGCCCTAGCAGTACCCAGCAACATTTTTGGTCTTTCCATATGAGTGGCTGGTGGTGGCTTTTTAATGGAGCGATTGCCATCTGACCTCCAAACCCATTTTTGTGGGAAAAGCCAAGGATAAGAGGGAAAAAAAATAGTAAAAAGGGGGAGAGGGGGGGGTAAGGACACCACTTTCATGGATTGGGAAGAAGTATGACAGTGGTGGCTCGAGGATCCGGGGTCGCGTACCCGTATGCCCAGTACCAATATCGGACAGACACAGACATTTGGCCAGACACCCTCTGGATGTGATATATATATATATATATATATATATATATATATATATATATATATATATATATATATATATATATATATATATATATATATATATATATATATATATATATATATATATATATATATATATATATATAATATAGAACATACTGTCTTATGTGTGTGTGTATATTTTTTAGTGGCCATCCTCGTATTGCAGTCAATATACTTTTTATCATACAGTATGCATGTCTTGATACAGTTGCAATTTGCCTTCATCGTGTACTTCCTGAATGCGACGATACGTGTTTTTAATGACCGCTTACAATCTTGGAACTCGAAATGGGACTACGGTAAGAATAACGCTTGTTAGCTTGTCAAAAATGCTCTGTTAGAATCTGCGCTCAATTTAAATAGAAAAATTAAAATATCGTTTGTAGGAATTATGAAATTGGTACGGAACCATCGATGCGTGATTTATTGAAAAGATCTGCACTGCCTTCATCTTTGTGGTGGTTCTTTTATTCATTTTGTGCCTTAAATATTTTCTTTACTCACTGTTTATATAAAGTAGCTTTCTCTGTTTTCAGAGTTCAATCATACAATAGTACTCAATATAAAGCATATTCCATTTCGACGTCTCTGTCAAATCTATGTGTCTGTGTGTAAACTAATTACAAAGATAGACAAAGAAGAAGGTGTTTTCATTGTTATTTTATTAATTTACAAAATTCTAGATATGCTTGATTCATTATATCTTATCATATCGTCTTTAGCGTATTTTTCATTAGGTGAGTATATTTCTATTGTGTTTATGTATGTTTCACGTTTTACTTTTAGTATGAACCTAGCAACGTTATTTCCGCATAAAAATCGAACCCGCGGGAATTCCGGGATACATTAACACTTACGTGTTGCTTTTGCTTTTTTAAATTAATACTCACGCAAGTATTGCGTGAGTATCCTTGTTACTTGTAGCAAAAGTTCCATAAATATCAGCTGTTCCAGAGATTAACCCAGACAAACGTTTAGCTCCCCTGGGTTACCGTGAGGTAAACCAGTTTATTAGTGATCGGCAATATGGTTTTCGTCAAAGTCGCAGTGCTGGAAACCTCTTGGTTTACCTAACTCACTGCTAGGCAACTGCTATTGAGTATAAAGGGGGAACTGTAGCAATTAGCCTTGATATCGCAAAGTCCTTTGATCGGGTCTGGCACAGGAGCATAAAGGTCGTTGACGGTACATTTTCGGAGACCAAGTCTATCATTGCTGGAGGATCCCAGTGTTCAGCGCTATCCCCCACGCTGGTTATTCTGCATATCAAGACTTATCAACTTATCAAGGCATTTTCTTACGACGTAGTGCTTAGGCCGGCGCAAAACGTGGCCATACCATCTCAGACGACGCGGTTACGTTGTTACGTATGCGGTCAGCCCGAGTAACGCCACACATACACCTCAGCATCTTCATCTTCGTGACGTGAAGCTCCTGAGTGAGCCCAGATTGTGCTAGCCAACATTCGCTGCCATATAAAAGAACTAGTCGGATCATGCTCTTGTATATCAGCCCCTTGAGTTTGTGCGGCATTCTGCGATCAAAGACCATATCAGTGACCTCCCACCATTTGGCCCAAGCAGTGCTAACCCGGGCGTGGACATTGAAGTCGATGCCTCCGGATTCGTGTATAATGGACCCAAGGTACCTGAACTTCTCCGACTTAACGGCTGGCTCAGGCCCGATGTGGATGGTGCTCGAATCTGGGTTCCTACTAGCCATGTACTCGGTCTTTGACACATTCAGTTTAAGACCACCGTTTTCAAGCGCACCCTTTCAGGCGTTTACTTTACGCTCCAGCATCAGTCGGTTCTCGTCAATGAGTACTATGTCATCGGCATATGTCATCAACCATGGAGGCTGGTCCTGGATGTGAGCCGTGATAGTATATAGCACTAAATTAAACAAAAGCGGACTAAGAGCTGAGCTTTGGTGAACTCTTACTGTAATTGGGAAGGGTTTGATGTCGCCAACAGTGGTCCTAACTGTAGAAACAGAATCGTTGTACATGTCTCTGATAATAGCAACATAGGATTCAGGGATCCCTTTGGATCGTAGTGCCCACTAGATACACTGACGTGGCACACAGTCAAAGGCCTTCTGCAGGTCTAAAAATGCCACATTCAGAGCTCTCCTCTTTTCCCTGTATGCCTCCATCAAAATTCTGAATGGCGTCCGTAGTGCCTGATCCTGGCTGAAATCCATATTGACACTCAGAGACAGTACACTCTCGGTGGAGCCTGAGGGTGATCACGCGCTCGAAGAGTTTCATGGTGTAACTCATAATCTTAATGCCCCTATAACTACCGCAATCTTGAACACTGCCCCTTCCTTTATAAATAGGAGTAATAAAACGGTGCCGCCATTGACGTGTCCCAGTGTTCAAGATACGGTTAAATAGGTCAGTAAACATGAGCACACAACGAGAGCCCAACGATTTCTACGCTTGGATCGGAATATCGTGAGGTCCCACCGCTTTGCCGGTCTTCATGCGAAGACAATTCCGAGTTTCATCAAGGGTTATTGGAGCAATAAGTCCGAGGTTAGCAGGTGGTTCAGACATAAGTATTCAGTACCTCCATGAAGCTACTTCTCCACCTCTTCTTCACAGAAGCATGACTACAAAGCAGCTTGTCCTGGGAATCTCTGACGCAAAGACATTTTGTGATATCTTGTGTCACTTTATCCCGAGCACGTGCCAACTTGTAGATGATCTTCTGGCTCTCCACACAGTTTCAAGTATATCATATAGAAGTAATAAACCTTCACTGCGAGCTCTGGTTACTCTTTTGCTGGCACGTTTCACTGCTCTGTACTCCAGTCTGTCTTCAGGAGAGTTGGAACGCTGCTACTCCGCCAAGAACATGTTTACCAGCCGTAATTATTTCTGACTGAGCTCGATCCCAAGCATCTTAAGCAGTTTTGGTATTAGTTGATAAATTTTGTCTGTTAACCTCTGCCAGAAACTCGGTCTGCATCGGTCCATTCAGCAACTATAAATAAGCGATGATAAAATATAATAATATTAGTGTAATTTAGGATGGTCTAATGCTAATTAAATACAAATCTACCCTGAATTAACAACATTTCACTTTAATCTTTTAGGCGACAACCGACACGCAAATCAGTCCGTACATAACTGAGCGCTTATTTTATAGTGTGGAAATAGTGATGGTGGGTTTCCTTATCTTACAATAGTATTAAATATACTTCTCTATTTCTAGGCAACGCAATGCCCGCTTCGTTTGCTGATTTTGCTGTAGAGGCACTTTGGATTATGTACAGAGGAGCAACGCTCGTACTCTTGATAGAGCCTTGCAATCAAACTAATATGGAGGTATAACTATACCTGTAACGTAAAAGCGATTTATGATGATGATAGTCTGGTCTTGGTATGGAGAGGGTGCTTAAACCAATCACTCACTGTTTGAATCTTAAGAAGTATAATTATGTGTATTTAATAATATATTTAACATAATACATTTTTACAATTTTTGCATATATTTAATGGAATTTGATTTATTACGACAAGGTGTTGAACACCTCGGAATAGTCCCTGGTCATAGGTATAATGAGAGCTTACCTGTTAAAAAATATTTATTTTGAATTTAAATCACCTCTTACGATCTAGAACAATATGCGAAAACAATATTGATGATGATAAAAAAAACTGCAGACTATATGATATATTTATGTGTATAAAATATAGTTATATTTTATACATATAAATATATTATATAGTCTGCCGTTTTTTTTTATTTATTTAACTGTATCTTTTAAATTACAGCTCCAGGTACTGAAATTGCGGGTTAGCCATTTGATTTGTGAGACTAGTAAGAATTATAACCGAGAAGAATTATTTACTTTCACACGTCAGTTAATTATCAATTTGCCTATTTTTTCTCCACTCAACTTATGCTCTCTTAGAAGACAAGAACTAATAGCGGTAAATATCTTTTTTTGTTAACGTAAGATCCTTTTGAGGGCCGTCGTGGCGCAGATCCACGATAAAGACTTCTTTTTGAGACGGTCTTTTTGTGCGATTCCCACTCGTGGAGAAAATCATTTTATTTTCTTCAATCTGGTATCAAGGCAAAAGCACAGCGTTAAGGTCCGCCACTCAACACAAAATGCCTCGAAAGGCGGAAAGCGAGGAACGGAGTGTCATAACACTAGATTTCCTTCTACCTACGTTTCCCTCTGCCTACCCTGCTACCTGCTAGGATTTTTCTTTATAGCTAAAGAGAAAAATCCTTTTTATATACATACATATATAAGTATGGTGAGAAATAATAATATAACATATGCCATTTCAGGTAATCGGTGTACTTTTCACCTTCATTGTTATCATCAGACAGTTTCATCTGCGAGATGGAATTAGCTATTAATGAGCACGATTTAAATGATATCCCGATTTCCCTAATCGTAAAATGTACGTCTATTTAAATATGTGTCTCTAAATGTACTAGTTTTTAATATTTGCTATGCGTTGTATGTTATCAAATTGTGACCATTGTTTTGTAAGCAAGCTTAATTTAATTACCTATTTATGTAGTTTAACATTATATTTATATGGTCAAAGTTTAATAATAAAAAACAAATATATTATGATCATTCGAACTGGACTTACGAATACATACACAAACCTTTTAAATTCATTCGTTATGTGCCGTAATATTTGAGGTACAGTAAAGGAAAAGTAACGTCTTAATCGAAGTAGGAAAATAAAAAATAAAATTAAGTTAATTTAATTAAGTAACTTTCACCTGGTATCGTCCAGTGACGCCAACTTTAATTTTAACTTACAGTTGGTGTAACTGGATGGTACCAGATGAAATACTTTATATTATAAAATGAAGGCTATATATATAATAATATAAATATTATTATATTATTTTAGCCATTGGACATATACCTTTTATGAAAAAAAAATGCCCAATTAATTTAACATGTTTGTTTATTATCTTTGATAGAATGAAATAGTGAATCACTTATCAGTGTTACTGTGTTTTTTCATGTGTACCTCTGTAGTTATTTATACGTTACTTAAAGATAAATAAAATAAAATAACAAAATTGATTTATATGAGAAGATAATGGAGGTTATGGAGTAACTTATAGGCAACGTTTTACTGGATTATCGCGGCAATGATCACGCCAAGCGTATCGTCACTCGAAGGCTCCTCTCAAGCAGACACGATAGTGTTTGCTACTTCTTAGGTACAGAATACTCTCTTCCCTCCCCAACCGGTGTCGCAGTCAAGGCTAATGAGGCTAACGGCATTAAGCTCACAACCAAAAAAAAGGACATTTCTTCAGAACTGAGGAAGTTGTAACAAGCGTATAGGAATTTCGACGTAGTTTGTCCAAAAGCACAAGTTCAAATGCCACTACGTTACATTATTTATGTTTTCTAAAAAAATTCCAATAGATTTAATTGGCCTAAACAAATTTCGAGAAAATCGATGTTATGTTAACAAGGTTAACCTAAAGAACAATTTTTTATTATTCTACTTGTTAATCACTTTATTATTATTATTTATTATGTGAATATAAATTATTTATTTAAATATTAATAAGAATAGTATATAATATACTGCAAAAGGAAACAATTGATCGTATTATTTATTATTTAATAGCTACGTAAGTAGCTTATTACTTTCATTGTTAAGTAAGATTTTTGTGCATTGAGGATCAACGACTCTCATATTATTGAGAGGCTCTTTAGCTTTAAAGGAGCATTGTGCTAATGACACTCTTATGAGCTGCCACAATACTATTTTATTCTCTGGGTACGAGACACACTCGAAACATTACCACAGATTCACTGAAGTTAATGCCTCATATCTGAGAAGAACCGGCGCTAGAAACTCAGCGGGAGTGTTTTTTTTATATAGTCATTTACAATTTTGCAATTATACATTGTTAACAATGATACGTTTGAAATAGACTGAAGCATTTCATTCTCAAGGCGTGTTTTTCTTTATAGAATCCTTAATTAGGTAATAATAATAATAATAATAATAACCCCCCACGGGAGTTGACCTTGTCGTGGTGGTGGGGCTTACGGGGAGGAGATACAATATTTTTAGACCATTCATCAGGTCTGTAATCATAATTATATGCTACAACTATGCCAATAACATCTAGGCATACCCTCCCTAAACAAACAATTCCCAAACCCTTTAATTTTATGGAGTTACAATGGATAAAAAAGTATACAATCTGCGGCCGCTGCCCGGGGGTCGCCGGGGCGCATCTGGAGCCGATGCTGGATGCTCCGGAATGCGAACCATCGGCGGTAAGGAGTTGAGCAGGCGGACTCCTACCGACAAGGGTGTTACAGCCGAAATCATCAGTCATCCTGCATCATCACCAAATAGTCATTATTCATCCTCATATTCATCATCATCCGAATCACATCAGGCAATAGATGTTGTCCAAGGGGCAAAAGCCAAAAATATTGGACCCACTATCGCTAAAGTTTGTGCGAGAAAACAATGGACAATTGAAATGAATACGTTCATATGGCGCACTTACCTCATCGTAAGTAAATTAGAAACTATTTCACGAGGTTATTTAAATTCATTACGTCAATCTTTTATCCAAAAATACCCAGAAATGCAAGCTACGAAACAGAGAATTATTGATCAGCGTAGAGCAATAGTGAACAATAAATTACTTTCTGAAGATATTTTATCTAACATAAGAAAAGAAGTTTCCATATTACTAAATTTTAGCACAAACTCAACCCAAGCATCAGATTTTCAAACCCCAAATTTAAAACAGGCTGAAGGTAGGATGAGTTGGTCAAATAATATTAATGAAGCTATAATACGTATTTACTTTCAAATAACTGATTTAGAAACTAACAAAACAGCATACCGTAAAAAATTACACAATTCCTTCGTTGAATCATTTCCCCATCTTGCCCATATATCAGAACAAAGACTAGCGGATCAACGTAGAGTAATTTTAAATAACAAAATGGTGTCTGATGATAGAATACAAGAAATCAAAAATCAAGTAGAAATTGAAATTCAGAACAAGTCACAAATTAATTCAATATGTAATAGGAGGACCACTCATATCCCGAACAATATATTAAATAAATACAAGAAAATACAGGTTTTGCTGCCCCAGCATGCACCGAATCTATTGAACAAAGTAATGATCTTCAACCTTATAAGTTAAACTATAAAGAGATAGAACAACAATTTTGCTTAGTATTGGAAAGATTTAAAAACACTGACCCGGTTTCAAGGCCTCATCTTCCAAAACAAAAAACGTCTAGAAAATTTGCAACAATAGTAGATTATTTAAATAAAAATGTAATTCCTAAATTTATATCAGAAGAACAAGATTTCATAACTTTTCAAACAATAATATATGTAGCAGCCTATACTGCAATCATTAGCAATGTGCAAAAATTAGAACAGGCAAAGATAATGAACCACGACATAATTACAAACCGAAATGGCAAATAAGATTAGAAAACAAAATAGCAAAGTATCGACGTGAAATAGCACGATTGACACAATATATGAATGGAAACAGAAGTAAAAAAATAATCACACATCTCGAAATAATTAAAAGTAAATATCAGAAACACGCCCAACACGAAGATTTAAATAAAGAAATTAATCATTTCTTGGATACTCTAAAGCAAAAACTAAATACAGCATCTAGCAGATTGAAAAGATACTTAAATTGTACAATTAGGAAAAAACAAAATTCACAGTTCATTAAAAACGAAAAAGGATTTTACAGAAATATTACAAATCAAACACCATTCGTAGAAAATAAAAATACACCGACAAAAGAAAGTTTACAAACATTTTGGGCAGATATATGGGAAGTGCCAATTGTACATAACATAGAAGCTGACTGGATTCAGAGTATTGAGAATGCAACTACAGATATCCCTGATATGGAATTCCAACAAATATCAATAGAAACATTAACACAGGTGATTAATCGATCGCATAATTGGAAGGCTCCTGGAACTGACTACATTCATAATTTTTGGTATAAAAAATTCACTTGCACTCACCCGTACTTACACTATCACTTCAATTCATTTATGCAATTTCCACAGACTATGCCAGATTATGTTACACAAGGGGTTACTTATATGTTACCTAAATGCAAAGACACACAAAATCCATCTAACTACAGACCGATAACTTGCCTTCAGACTGTGTACAAAATTTTTACAGCATGCTTAAGTGAATCTATTTACAACCATGTAGATAAGTATAATGTACTTGCAGAGCAACAAAAGGGATGCAGAAAGAACAGTCAAGGATGTAAAGAGCAGTTAATTATAGATTCTATTGTTTTAAATAACACATTTAAGAAGAAACACAATATTTATAGCATGTTTATAGATTACCGCAAAGCATTCGATTCTGTACCTCATAGCTGGCTGCTATACATCTTGCAACTATATAAAATTCACCCCAAAATCATATTATTTTTAAAAACTGTTATGGAACATTGGACAACAATATTAAAACTCAAAACCTCAACTTCCACAATTACAACTGAGCCCATTCGTATATTACGTGGAATATTTCAAGGAGATACCCTGAGTCCCTTATGGTTTTGTTTGGCTTTGAATCCATTGTCAAGCTTACTAAACAAGCCTGGAATAGGATATAACTTAAAAACTACTGATAGTGAATATATTCTATCACATTTGCTATATATGGATGACATAAAACTATTTTCTAATAATAAGAATAACCTCTTTTAGTTAGCAGACATAACTCAACAATTTTCAGATGATATAAGTATGCAATTTGGAGTAGACAAATGTAAAATATTATCAATAAATAAAGGTAAAATAGAGAGTCACAGTTACACACTAAAAAATAATGATACAATAGAGTCAATGGATGACGGTGAAATTTATAAATATTTAGGTTTTAACCAATGTAGAAGAATAAAACAAACAGAAACAAAGGTAGAGCTAATGCAGAAATTTAGACAAAGATTAAATCTTATTTTAAAATCCCATCTCTACTCTAAAAATACTATAAAGGCTATTAATACATTTGCAATTCCAATTCTTACATATTCCTTTGGAATAATAAACTGGTCTCAAACTGATTTAAAAAAGCTACAAAGGGTAATTAACACATCCTTGACAAAATATAGAAAACATCACCCGAAATCATCAATAGAAAGACTTACACTTCCTCGTCGAGAAGGTGGAAGGGGAATAATAGACATCCAAAACCTACATAACAAGCAAATTAGTACTTTGAGAAAATATTTTTATCATAAATCACAAATTTCATCTCTCCATAGACAAGTAACAAAAATTGACAAACATTATACGCCATTAAATCTTCTAGATACAGGAATACAAACAAATGAAACATCTACACAATTACAGCAAAAAATAGCAAGATGGCAAGAAAAGTCTCTTCATGGGAGACACCGAACTGATCTGAACCAGACTTATGTCGACAAAAATACGTCGAACGAATGGCTCAGGCGAGGTTTACTGTTCCCAGAAACAGAGGCTTTTATGCTTGCTATACAGGTTCAAGTCATTCCTACCAGAAATTATAAAAAATACATTACTAAAGTAATAACAGAAGGTTCTGATTTATGCAGACATTGCAATAGCTCATCTGAAACTATTCAGCACATAACAGGCGCTTGTAAAGCATTAGCACAAACCGACTATAAGCATAGACATGATCAAGTTGCATCAATCTTACACCAGCATTTGGCACATAGTTATAAATTTATAGAGCAAAAAGTACCCTATTATAAATATAAACCTAATACAGTTCACAAAAATGGCCATTATAAACTATATTGGGATCGGACCATTCTGACAGATAAAACAGTACATTACAATAGACCAGATATCACCTTGTACAATAAAATTTCAAACACCGTATACCTTATTGACATAGCTGTTCCTAATTCTCACAATATTCAATCTACCCTCGCTGAAAAAATTACAAAATATCAGGAACTAGCATTGGCAATAAAAAGTCAATGGAAAGCAGAAACAGTTCATATAGTGCCAATAGTTATATCCACAACAGGAATAGTACCCAATACACTACACAATAGTTTAGATATTTTAAAGATTCCCCATATGATTATTAACACTATGCAAAAAGCAATCATACTAAACACTTGTCGCATAACTCGTAAATTCTTATCAACATCATCTGTAGACTCAGTTGCCTCTATACTTGGCTAAAGCCCGTATATATGGTAAAAAATACCCCTTCTTAGAAAGGGAGATCTCTAGAAGTAGATAAATATAATAATAATAAATCATTTATTTAATCTCATTTAAATAAATCATTTATTTAAAATTTTATTTTATTATTTTTTTTTTTTTACAATCCACTAGTGATTGGAGCCTCCTTTTAAGCATGATATTGCCTGTACCAGGAGATTCCGCTCTTCCATTACCATAAAAATAACAGAAACCTTAATCTTAGATCTATATATATGTAGATTATTATATTCTTTTTTTTTACAATATGGTAATAACCTTTAACATACCAACGTCATTTCGCCATTTTTTTTAATAGTGATATAGACGACATTCTCGGACGTTTTCTGGAATCCTATTGTAAAAACGCACGCATCGCCTCGAGTTACAGGCACGGTAACTTTCAGCGCAGTGTTCCTAGTCAATAAGACATTAGTACCCTAAAAAACGCGTCTACCTCAGCGTAGGCTATAGGCGATAGATGATCACTTACCATCAGGTAACTCGAACGCTTGTTCGTTGATTCGTATAAATATTTATTCTTCTTTTATAACAAATCATGAAAAGTTACTTATATACACTTATTATAATAAAATATATATGTGTCAAGAAACATTTACCTTTAATTTACTATTTATAAATTGTAAATAGAGTTTGACATTTATGTGAAGAAAAAATGGCTGTATCGTCGTTATAAGATTTAGATAACATTATTTTGTAATTTAAATAGAAGAGGAATTGACAAACCAAATATAAGCTTTTAATATCGTTTCTCTATTTTTCAGACATATAAGTTTTATTTCGATTTAATGTAATTTATTTTGTCTAAGAACTGTCTAACTGGATATAAATATACTCTTATTTTTCAGAGCAACGTCGTTGTTTTTTAATGTTCAATTCCCAATAGAATTGTCTTATATATGTATTTTTTTATTGAGTGAGACTGCACAGAATATGTTTGCTACACTAGCCAGCCATATATTGTATTTCTTACCCAAGTCCCATTTGGAGTTCCAAGATTGTAAGCGATCATTAAGCACACATATTGTCGCATTCAATAAGTTCACGACGATAACAAATTGCAACTGTAGTAGTACATGCATACCGAATGATACAAAATATACTGATTGCATTATGAGGATAACCACTAAAAAAAATAAATAAATTAGTTTTCTTCAATTACTAGTACTAGAATAGTTTCATTACAGTTACATATAGATCAAAAGGTCCAATTAAAGGTAGCGAATGCGACCTCTTGCTGATGATTTACATTACATAATTTGATGTTATTTAGAATTGGTATACCTAATAATAATAATAATAATAATAATAATAATTTAAACAGTGTGGCCAGGGGCCATCAACCAATGATCTAGATAGTCAGCTAGCGCTTCAGTAATTTATTTATTTTGTTTTCGTTATTATAATTTTGAAGTTAAATTAAATTATCTTTCCAATACTCACCACTCTTTTCGGCATAAATCACATCAAGAAGCCTTTGAAACATAAATATTAAATATATTATGTATCAGGATATAAAGAAACCCCATATCATTCTGTTAGATGTTTTTAGCCTTAGGTTTATGTAACTGTTATTTAATGCCTTATTTAACTGCAAGATATTTATTAAGGGGCTTTTAGTCTATAATTTGCCACAATAATAGTACACATTACACTCTTCTCTAGAAATAGGTGGTAACGTGACAAAAAGTGTTGTATGTATTCACCTTTTGTATACAATTTAAGTATTTTATTATTTGTTTGATTTTCTTCAATCCTCGAGCAATAATACATCTTGAAGAGTACTATGAAAAACGTATATTGCATGTGATAATCCAGTCCTAAAACGTATAGCTTTTTCCGGATCTATATACATATTAATATATGTACAGGCCAAAAAACCTGTAACGCCTAAAATATGCGCGTTGCGCGTTGTGTTCAATGTCACGAATTTAGGTAGAATATAACTGGAGAACGGAAAGTATTGATTGAATGCACTATGTTCCCCAATTTCCACCTGATACCCTTATATATGGCGTAGGAGCGTAGATTATTAAAAAAATATTACTTACACATGAGAACTATACAGACTTTACTAATTATTTCATATATTTTCGATGGCACAGCTTGATAGAAATTTACTGTTCCATTATTATTTACTCCAGCTACTTGAGCTGGTTTTATATGTACGGGCGGGGTGTAAGAAAAAAGCATAACTTCTATAAGGTCACTTTAATGTCCGTCTGTCCGTACATCGCGCAGAAATAAATAAACTTCCAAAGATATTACGTTGATATACCTCTCGTTCTTACTTCTGCCGCATACAAATGAACCCTCAATCAGTTTCTATCAGCTCGTTAGTAAGTTCAAAGTGTTAAGTTACATTGTAACTTAGATTTTTGGCGATGTTTGTTTTCCATGGAACTGTAATTTTAAAAGTAGAGAAATATATCCGGTGAACGAAATACCAATATGGCACCTCAGGGATTTTATATTATTTTTCAGAAACGTCCATCATAATGGTCCAATCAGGAAGTTAATAGAATTAGGAAAGTCTTTTGTGTGGATATTTTAGACGAGCCTTCTTCCACCAACTCCGGTTACCGTTTGTTAGCTGTTTTGGTTATCTATGATTTTACTAGTGACAGCTAACTGTTTCCATGATTTCTAATTTTTTGTCATGGCGCCACAAGTATTGACTGGTATCTAAGCGTACCCTACATATATTTTTTAATGGCTTTACTCCGTCTTACCAGGCAGAATTCTTTTGTACTTAGCCATCGGCCGGTTAGCTGGTTTGGAATTTCAGAGGTCATTGCGTGTATGTTTTACTTATAGTTCTCGTCTTGTTGAATAAAAGATTGTGCCAATATCTGGATATTTTCTACGTGTTCCTAACTAATTAAAACTAATTCAACTGTGCTCCTATCGTAAATTGTTTGTGGAATTGAAAGGTTGACTCGAGCTCTGGGAAACTTTTGTCCAATGAAAAGTATACAATATTGTGGCAGATTTTCTCAGAGTATGTCTTTTGGCAACTCTAAGGTATTTATACAGCTCGATGGTTTCCCGTTCTGACTAAACCTAAAACTATTTTCGTCTTCAAAATTGGTGGAGGTGTCCACCAAATAGACTACCCTTAGCCAAAGCATCAATTTTTTCATGACGCTTGCATCTAACTTATCTAAGTGGATTTTATTCATAGCGTATACGAGGAAAGATCAATGTAGCCGTATAGCCAATTGTAGAAATGTGTCATAAATACAAACTTTATTGACATCACCTATAGCTTGATGATTAATCTTGTCAAGATACTTATAAGCTGTCGACTAGACATCTATGTCCATCTAGAGATACAGAGCGGACTTCGTAATTTATTTTCTTACCGATACATTTAAAAGGCCGTTTCAGAAATCGTAGAAACGCTTTTTTCGCTAATTGTAAATCCCGGATCATATGTTTTTGATTCTGTTGCGAATTTTAATCAAAATGGTCACTGTAATTATCAATTGATTACAAATCGTACCGTCGTAGTTTTTCATATAGTGTGTAATATTTAATAATATTAAAAATACTGATGCGTCAGACGTAATTAGTAGCTCTACTTTTTAGAGTGGACTTCATATAAAGTAAAATATATCCACTAGCTACTTCCCGATTAAAACGAAGATAAAATATTGAAAGCACACGAACGTTACATTGTCGTAATTTCAAATCGTGCTATCAAAGAATCATTCACTACCACGTTGTATATAAAATTATGTTATACTAACTTTGAAAACAAAAGACAAAATAAAAAAGTAAATACTTTTTAGTAAATTCTTTTTAGTAAATTCTTTTTAGTAAATACTTTTTTATTTTGTCTCCATGGGCAATGGAAGTACTAAGTTATTTAGTAGCTTCTATATGACACATGATGCGCGAGGTAACTGTGATCGCAGGTACAGTTTGTTACGTGAAGAAATCATTAAGGTGAAGTGATAAAGGTTTTAGATTTCCTTGATCAATGGACTAACATAAATAGGTACAAAAAATTAAATTCAATTCGAACAATCACTTTTTGTGATTATCATGTTTAAAAAACAAAGTCTTAGCTTTGTAATATTATTTAATAAACTTACTTTATTTAGTAAACTTTTTTATTTATTTATTTATAGTCCCGATAACTGCACTTCGTATATAGTCTGAGATTCCGTGAATGTTTGTTTGCCACCATAAATTACACAGATATTAGAACAAGTATAAAACGCCTGGCCTTCAATATTTGGTCAGCTCGCTAGAAATTCTCTCTGCTCCCGCTGGCTTATCCTTTAACTTAATCTGACTTAGGGTGTCTCCTTACAGAATTCTACCCATCGCTGTAAATTGTGTGACTGGCCCATGACCTGTTCATCGAAATCACCCCTCTCTAGAACAGGTTAGTGTTTTCCTGGGAAACAAGCGTAACGCTTAATGAAAAATATCTGGATGTATTTTATTAAACGTCACGCTTCATCTTTATTCGTTTCGTAGTTTTGCTTTCGTACTTTTTTCTTTCTTCTTTCCTTCTACGGCATTCATTTTTAATTTTGAAATGAAATTTTGAAAAATTAATTTCGAAAGTGTTATTCCACATTCAAGATAGACATTTTTAAATTTAGCTTTAGCCTTCAGCGGAACTCAACGTCGCGCTTTGTCTTCTTAATAGAGAAAATAAAAATAATTCCTGAAATGAAATAGAAAATGAAAATAATTCCTTCTCCGGAGCGAGCATCAAACTCTGAACCATCCTGTTGTCTATCAAACACCGTAACGCTGACAATGATATGCGACGACGGCATTTCAATTATATATAATTATTTCAATGAAACACACATAACGTGTACTATAATTTTAATTGGATGAAAAGCTACAATTTATGGATTTATTTTTATGTCGTAACATATTCTGCACAATGCTTTAAGATCAGCAGTGTCAGTAGTCCCTAGCCAATTACGACTAGTCCCTTTACTATATTGTGTCTTTCTCCAAAGAAATGCGCTAGTCACTTTGCCTTTATTTTTGGTCACGTGTGAAAAACTTTGAAATCATTCAGTGACATATATAATAATAAATCTGTTGTTATAGTTAGAAATCATGGCAGGAAATGAAGAATATATAATACCAGAAGGAATGGTGACAGTGTTTCGCTTATCCAGAATTTTCGGAATAGCGCCCGTACACATAAAACCAGCTCAAGTAGCAGAAGTAAATAGTAATGGAACAGTAAATTGCTATCAAGTTGTGCCATCGAAAATATATGAAATAATTAGTAAAGTTTGTATAGTTCTCTTGTGTAAGTAATATTTTTTTTTTAATCTACGCTCCTACGGAAATTGGGGAACCTAGTGTATTATTATATTCAATCAATATATTCCATTCTCCAGTTATATTCTACCTAAGTAATTCGTGACAATGAACACAACGCGCAATGCTTTGTTTAACAGAGCGGAAAATTAAAATAATATTCTTTCTCTTGCGTGAGCGACCGCCTCGTTTACAGATAGATAGGCGTTGTTCGACTTCACCACGATGGCACCACGATGATAAATAATCAGTATATTTATAAATAAGTGTTATCACTTAAATATATGACTCACATGTATTTTTTCTTATGTTATTTTAGGCGTTACAGGTTTTGTGGCGTGTACATATATTAATATATATATGGATCCGGAAAAAGCTATACGTTTTAGGACTGGATTATCACTTGCAATATACGTTTTTCATAGTACTCTTCAAGATATATTATTGCTCTTTATGGCTTTTCGAGGATTGAAGAAAATCAAACAAATGATAAAATACTTAAATTGTATACAAAAGGTGAATACATACAACACTTTTTGTCACGTTACTACCTATTTCTAGAGTAGAGTGTAATGTGTACTATTATTGTGGCAAATTATAGACTAAAGGCCCCTTAATAAATATACTATCTTATTTTTCAGTTAAATAAGGCATTAAACAACAGTTACATAAACCTAAGGCTAAAAACATCTAACAGAATGATATGGGGTTTCTTTATATCCTTATACATAATATATTTAATATTTATGTTTCAAAGGATTCTTGATGTGATTTATGCCGAAAAGAGTGGTGAGTATTGGAAAGATAGTTTAATTTACCTTCAAAATTATAATAACGAAAACAAAATACATAATTTACTGAAGCGCTAGCTGACTATCTAGATCATTGGTTGTTGGCCCCTGGCCACACTGTTTAAATTATTATTATTATTATTATTATTAGGTATACCAATTCCAAATAACATCAAATTATGTAATGTAAATTCTGCATTATCATCAGCAAGAGGTCGCAATCGCTACCTTTAATTGGACCTATTGATCTATATGTAACTGTAATGAAACTATTCTAGTACTAGTAATTGAAGAAAACTATTTTTTTTTTAGTGGTTATCCTCATAATGCAATCAGTATATTTTGTATCATTCGGTATGCATGTACTACTACAGTTGCAGTTTGCTATCGCCGTGAACTTATTGAATGCGACAATATGTGTGCTTAATGATCGCTTACAATCTTGGAACTCCAAATGGGACTTGGGTAAGAAATACAATATATGGCTGGCTAATAAAATTTTTGCTACGCTAACGAAAATTTTCTGTGCAATCTCACTCAATAAAAAAATACATATATAAGACAATTCTATTGGGAATTGAACATTAAAAAACAACGACGTTGCTCTGAAAAATAAGAGTATATTTATATCCAGTTAGACAGTTCTTAGACAAAATAAATTACATTAAATCGAAATAAAACTTATATGTCTGAAAAATAGAGAAACGATATTAAAAGCTTATATTTGGTTTGTCAATTCCTCTTCTATTTAAATTACAAAATAATGTTATCTAAATCTTATAACGACGATACAGCCATTTTTTCTTCACATAAATGTCAAACTCTATTTACAATTTATAAATAGTAAATTAAAGGTAAATGTTTTATACGAATCAACGAACAAGCGTTCAAGTTACCTGATGGTAAGTGATCACCTATCGCCTATAGCCTACGCGGAGGTAGACGCGTTTTTTAGGGTACTAATGTCTTATTGACTAGGAACACTGCAACAGGTAGACCGTTCCACAAGTAAATGGCAGAGTGTCATGTATCCAGATGATTCGAACGTTACTTAAGTTTCTTACGTACTGTTTGTGTGATTAGAAAATTCAGCAGTAAGTATCAGGTCAAACAGTTCCTCAAAACGCTGCCCATGAAATATGCAACAGGGAACGCACAGTGAAGAAACGTCTTTACGCAAATCTGAACTCCCCCCGAACAGCCTTTCACAGATTATTACAGCCCAACGATTCAAAGGATTCTATGTTTTAAATAAATAAATGGTTTAACCTAATAGTAGGGTGCACTAGCCTTGATATGAGAACAGTACTCCATACGAGGCCAAATATGGGTCCTATACAGGATGATAGGTGTTGGGGCATTAATTACTATTAAATAAAACAGTTTAAACGGATTAATCGCGTATATTATCATAATTTTTTTGGAAACCCGACGTTGATGAATGAACGATAATATACGCAATTAATCCGTTTAAACTGTTTTATTTAATATGTATAAACATCGCGGAAACCAAAGAACTTATTATGCATTAATTGCTATCTCGCTCTGCTGATGACTTTAATGATCCAGTTTCTTCAAGATCAGCTTGCTATGCTCTCCAGATGTTCGTCATACTGGCAGACTATTCAAACGTATCATCATACTGGGCCAAAGCCCAGTATGCTCATCTTCGACGGGTTGAATTGAAACAGGGATCCTTTAACAGAACACCCACATTTTATTCGGCACTAGTCGACATTTTTATGAGAAAGACCTGCCGGCCAGAGTGTACGACGTCTACATTCATCGCATTCATAAATGCTAGGATATACCGTATATGAGTCAGATCACGTCAAGTGGACCCCCTTTTACCACTTGATGATAGAAAACTTATTAAAGTATAATTATCGAAAGTAGTTATACCTAAAAATCATCCCTCAAAACAATTTTTGAAAATTTTGAGTTCAACAACAATTTTTTTGACAATAAACATTTTCGCTACTTTAAATTAAAAAATTAATTTTAAAAAAGCTAATAAAAGTAACTTAACGAAATTTTCAGCGATTATAGTAAAATATCTATAATTTTAAATAAAATTATTTTGAAAATTTTATTTGGTTATTTTCATATTTTTTTATTAATTTTTAAATAAACAAATTGAAATTTGAATGACTTCTCAGTAGGTTTTTTTTTAGTAATACGCGATATACATTTAAGTTCTTGATTTAGAAATAAAATTTCACTGCCCGGTATTAGTTCAAATAATATGAATTTTTATATAACGCAGCGGCGAGCGATACAAGTGCTGCGCGCTACTGAGCTTAGCTGTTAAGGCTATAGATCGCTACAGATTACACAACTATTTAATAAATAATCTTTACAGTGTAATTTTATTTTTATTTTTATTTATATTATTAACAACATTTGCACAGAGTAATTAACATATATTTTTGAAATTATTACTTCAATTAAACAGTTGAATAAAATAAATATATCAATAAAATATGATTAATAAATTTAATCAATGCCTTAAATTAGTTCATACTTTTTTTTCTGTTCTTTCTTAAATACTAAATTTATAATACTTTTTTCATCTTCTGAGAAACGTTTGCATATTAGTGAGTTTTTATTTACACTTTTGAAAAAATTAAATTGACGCGTATTTTTTATTGTGATTGCTTGGTCATGTCGCGATTTATATCTAGTTTTATGGGAATCATGCTCGTCTTGAGAACAAAACCCAAAATTTATATTTTTGAAAAAACTTTTCGCCCAACTCAAACATTGACTTTGCCGAAATAATGTGATGGTCATTGTCACGTTGTACACTTGTGCGATATGCGTGTCTTTGACAGTGCCTCCTACACCATCACATGCACCTTTGCTATGAGATGTGGCAAAAAAATTCCACTCAGCATCAATATTGAAATCAGATTGATGATAAATCAAATTTAAAAAATTATATTTATTTTTATATTGGGATGCTGCTCCGTCAGAAAAATAAAAAATTGTTTTGATATTATTAACGCCTAATTTGTCTTTTAAAAACTCAACAAGTTTAAAATTAAAAAGATGGACTGAGCTCGAATCATGAGCGACTTTTTCCGAAATTATGGCGTAATTTTCATGTTTAATTGTTTCATTGTCAAAAATAATTTTTAATACATACCTCGATGATACTTTTTCAAAAATATATGTTAATTACTCAGTGCAAATGTTGTTAATAATATAAATAAAAATAAAATAAAAAATTACTCTGTAAAGATTATTTATTAAATAGTTGTGTAATCTGTAGCGATCTATAGCCTTAACAGCTAAGCTCAGTAGCGCGCAGCACTTGTATCGCTCGCCGCTGCGTCATATAAAAATTCATATTATTTAAGCTAATACCGTGCAGTGAAATTTTATTTCTAAATCAAGAACTTAAATGTATATCGCGTATTACTAAAAAAAAATCGATTATCCTACTGAGAAGTCATTCAAATTTCAATTTGTTTATTTAAAAATTAATAAAAAATATGAAAATAACCAAATAAAATTTTATTTTGAAAATTTTATTTGAAATTATAGATATTTTACTATAATCGTTGAAAATTTCGTTAAGTTACGTTCATTAGCTTTTTTAAAATTAATTTTTCAATTTAAAGTAGCGAAAATGTTTATTGTCAAAAAAATTGTTGTTAAACTCAAAATTTTCAAAAATTGTTTTGAGGGATGATTTTTAGGTATAACTACTTTCGATAATTATACTTTAATATGTTTTCTATCGTCAAGTGGTAAAAGGGGGGTCCACTTGACGTGATCTGACTCATATATAAGTCGTATATATATAGAAAAGCCTAGGGAGACATCACATGTGTATGTTATCAGAGCAGAAAGTCGACAGCATCATTGATGGTATGCTCAGTAAGACCTGTTGGTGACCTCAGTTGGCGACGTCAGTTGGTTCACTTTGCGACCGCATAAATTTTCAGCAAACCCATAAGATAAAAGTTTTGCAAGAAGCGTCCAGTGCCACACTTAATTGATGGCCTTCCCCATATCCAGACTAACTCCTAGGCCCTTTCCCTTGCTTGCAATAATCGCAGCCCAACGGTTAAGGTAAAGCACGGAGCAGTAAAGGAAAGACGCCATCTGACACACTCGACTTGTGAATGTTCAAAAAAGACAGCTCGCCTAAGCGTTCAGCTTTTTCACTTAAGTTAATGTCAAGCATTGGGCACTGGCACTTCAGAATGGTGTGCGGTGTGGTTCCACGGTCATCCAAAGTTGAGTTTGAGACTAAAAGAGCGCCCAGGAGATCGCCTTTATTTTTGGCCGTTTGACCAGGATGTCATTCTCTGTGCGTAACGGTGCAACCGAAGGCTGGCTGAAAAGGCCCAATGTAGTTTGCGAAGGCAACCAGAAATTATGTGTCCAGAACACGAGGAAGCTCTCAAGTTTCTCACTGCTTCTTGCGCGACTCTTAAAACTTGATTCAAAATTTACTACACCAGGCTTTTAGAGAGGTTTTTTAATGTTCTCCTTCAAAGTTTCAAGTGCTACGTTCCCACACTATTCGGGGATCGCTTAGCCAGATTTCGCATAACTTATTTACTGCATTCCATCAAATCCAAGAATTGTAACAGTAAGAAATATAAAACGTAGTAATTTTTCATCCATTGTTTTAATTCATGTTAGTTTTAATATTAAAATAATTATTCACTCTTGTTTTCTCACATCGAGCAAGTAGTCACCATTTTATTTATTAATTTAAATTATAATTTTTAATAAAATATTTTAAAGATTTGGTTTTTTTTGGATCCTACGCTGCCACCGTACTTACTTGGCGCAGTCGGTAGGATACTCGCGGGCCGGGTCGCGAGCAACGTAACTTAAATTGCTTAAGAAATTAACGTCGCGGTCCACCCGGGTGGCTTTCAAGCACCAACCAGAGTATCCAGAATCTACGAGGCGGCGCAGCGAGGCGTATCCAAACATTGATACACCGAAGAAGACCAGATTTGTATGTAAGTACATTAGAATCGTTCTAGTGATTGCTTACCCGTAGTTTTAGATCCTTTTATTCTTATCCATTTCCAAGATTTCCTTTCAGAGGCAATCGAAGACCCCTAGGTTTAGTAATTATAGTAGCAGAGCGCGTTCTCAAGGTGCTCATCGTAATATAATTTTAGAAAATAATATAATAGTCTCTAAGGAAAATAAAAAATATAAAAAATGACTGATTTAGATAAAGTTTTAAGGGTTTTACGATTGTTACCCGAATTTTCAAATCAATTATTCTTAGAATTTTTAAGATTACCCCGAATAATCCATCATAAAATTATAAAAAAATTACCTTATACACCTACCGACAACGGATTAGTACAAAGGCTTCATTCCACACTGTTAGAACATATAAGAATCGTTAAATTAAGCCAAAAAGTCGTCCATCTTATTTATGCCTTATGCTGTCTTAGCCTATAATAATTCTATCCATAGTTTCACTAAATGCAGATCGATAGATATTATCACTTTACACTTCGATCCTCGTGACCCCGCTTGCTTACTCGGGGATCGCTTAGCCTTATAGAAACTATTTCTAACGAATTATTTCGATTGGAAAATTTACTTACAATTATTCGTGCTAAAAGTAATCATCACTCTATGTTCACTTTTAGGATGTACCAGGATATTATAACTAAATTAAGTACACTTTATAAGAAAATTTACTTCTAAATATTAGTTTCCGATATTATTTCGATGTAATACAAGTAGGATATTATTATAGTGCTAGAGATATTATTTTAATTAAAAAATTTCCTATTCTCTATCCTAAAAATTATATTTTATATCTTGTCCCCTGTATTACACGTGAATCATCAAATCCTTATCCCTCCTCAACCTTATATAGCAATTCACGAAAAAGATTTTATGTACATAGAGGCTGAATGCCCGAAGATCGGTGAATCATACTTATGTGATCGTAAACTAAACTACAAACAAAGAAAACAGTATCGAGCGCCTCATAACGACACAGCAGCTGCAAAGTTCCTGTCAGTACACATCAATTATCCTTACTACAGAAGCAATCGAACAGTTAGACATTATTCCAGAACCAACTAAATTGAAACTATCGTGCAACCAGCAGAAACACAGGAAAATATAGGGAAGTTATCTACCGTAATGTTACCAGCAGGATGTTCTATACAAACTACGCTATTTATTTTAATTAATAGCTATAATAATATAAAATAACAAGGATTGAAAATTATAAATTTAACAAGTAATAATACAACAAAAAAGGAAAATTCTGAAATAACACTGAAACTTAATTTAATAAATTTGACCGACATCCTTGAAGCAAATAGAAAAATCTCCGCACAACAATCTATTTCAAAAATATCTACAACATCTGATAGCCTTTATCATATAACAATTCCGCTATAATTATAATATTGACGAATAATTTTGACGGCAACTATAATAACTATCTTCATTATAATTGCTAAAATTCATAAGAAAATTCTTAAACGAAAAGCATCAACCGCAAGGGAAATATCGAAGAAAGAATTTGGAACCCCAGATCCAGTGGAACATATACTCCAGCACTATTCGAGATCCAAGGACACTGAATAGGTGCTGTTCTTCAGGAGGGAGGTGTTACGTTTCCACACTATCCGGAGATCGCTTAACCAGATTACGCATAACTTGTTTACTGCATTACATCAAATTCAAGAATTGCAACAGTAAGAAATGTAAAACGTAGAGTCATTTTTCATCCATTGTTTTAGTTCATGTTAGTTTTAATATTAAAATAATTATTCACTCTTGTTTTCTCACATCGAGCAAGTAGTCACCATTTTATTTATTAATTTAAATTATAATTTTTAATAAAATATTTTAAAGATTTGGTTTTTTTGTATCCTACGCTGCCACCGTACTTAATTCATGGTCAAATCGATTTCATGTATTTTTACTTCTTAAGGAAGGCTTATGTAAGACACATGCACGTTCATCATTTGGTGGCTTCAATTAAAATTTCTGAATATGTGTTACGTTTACATCTTTAGCCTTAAAAGGTCTTAATTTATCGCAGTTTTTGCGCACTGTTTTAAATATTGTTGTTTATGTTTGTTCACAGAATTCAACCGTGTAATAATACTCAATAGAAAGTATATTCCATTTAGACGTCTCTGTCAAATCTATGTGTCTGTGTGTAAACTTATTACAAAGATAGACAGAGAAGAAGGTGTTTTTATCGTTATTTTAATAATCTACAAAATTCTAGACATACTTGATTCATTATATCTTATCATGTCGTCTTTAGCGTATGTATCATTAGGTGAGTACATCTCTATTGTCTTTGTGTATTTTTTACATTTAACTTTTATTATGAAGCTATACCACACCATTTATCATTTTTTGCTCATGTATTGAAATATGGAGGTGGATAAAAAAAAACAAAAGATGAAATAATATATATACGTAAAAAAAACTTACAATATTTATTAATGTAAATACATTGAATGTGACGTAAATCCAAAATGTAATAACTAAAGATAGAATATAAAGATATCTCATGTATTTCTCCGTTTGTAGGCATTATCCGCTCCTTCATTGGTATGACTGTGGTTCTAGAAGTTATGTGGTGTATTTACAGAGGAGCATACATTCGGACTTTTAAATAGAACCCGCAAGATCAAAATGATATGGAGGTATCAAACACTATAACAATACATGGCAAGTGTAAGTTAGAGATAATAGAGAACCGAGATTTAGATTCTGCTTAGGCATCGAGAGTGTGCTGGGTTAAAGCGGTCACAATGGAAAGATCTTGCTCAATGCAATGTGAGAAGTGAAGATTATATTTATATAATATTTGGGTTTATCTTTCGCCAATTTTCGGGACATTTTAGTAAAGCGATTATTATTAAAATACGAAAGTCGTGTTAGTTTCGAATACTTGACAGTGGTCAGTGGTAGTCACAAAACAAAGGTAAAGACTGTCAGTTTACCGGTTCAATTTGTCATTGAACAATTATGTTACCTTTTACGACCCCCCCACCCATCACAACCCCCATTTTTGTTTTTTATTATAATATGTGAAATCAAATTTTAAGATGGTAATTTAGAAGAAAATGATGTTTACAATTACCGCTGAAATACTAAATTGCGGGTTAGCCATTGATGTTGTGAGCACTAGTAAAGAAGTATAATACGCGGAGAGAATGTACCTTCTGTCGTCAAACTAATAACAGATATACCTCTATTTCTCCACTAGGCGTATGCTCTCTTGGAAGACAAGAACTTTAGCGGTAATATTCTGTTTTTAATTTGACATATTTAATTCATTTGAAGTACGTTAAATAAAATAATATATAATCCTCTTTGTGTTTCATAAGGTCAATTTTAATAGGAAATGCTTTTTCAGGTAATCGGCGTACTTTTACCTTTATAGTTATTAGAGGCAGTGTCATTTGCGGGGATGGAATGTATCTTAATTGAAAACACTGACAAGATCGGGACCCTCGTGGCTCACCTGCGGCCAAGCAGTAGACTGTTTAAGCTGATGTGGCTGTGTGTAACAACGATATGATTTTTCAATAGTTTAGTGAGGACTAGCTGTCTAGGGACCATACTTGTGTATGCGGCACCACTAATCTATACATTGCTGTACGGTTAGACCCGAAACATCAACAGCAATCATAATCAGTAGTAGCCGACTTGCAGTAAAATCAATTGGAATTCAGAACGGATTATGTATTCTGGAATTCCAATCCATATTATGATAAAGTGAAAAAATTTAGGTCTAATTTTTGAACTGCAATTTGTCTTAGACAACCCCCATAGGTGAACTTAGTAAACGTATTACATTTTTATATCGTTCCTTAAGCGTCTCCAATACCTTCTTCATAAAACAACAAATACTGCTAGCGGCAGTGTCTTCTCCTACCAATACACTTGACTATGCTGATGTCTGCTATTTTGATGATTGAGGAGCAACTATTAACAAATTAGAGAGTCTTCAAAATATCGCTATTCGCTTGTTTACGGTCCTTCGCAAGTAGACCACGTATCCCACTTCGAGCTCAGGATTCATGGATCCCTATTCGTTTCTCATTTAAAAATAGTCAAACTACCAAACTTACCTCTTATCTACGGTTCCATTTAAATTCCTGCAATCTCCTACACGCTCGAGAGGTATTTGGTGTTTTTGCCAAGTAGACATTCCAAAGAGCAATACCAAAGTCCTTCACAATTCCTTTTACGTACATGCTCCACTCCTTTGGAATAAACTCCCATAAGGCTAATTCAAGAAAGCCATCAATATTAGTCTTTTAAGTCGATATTGAAAAAAAATTAATTAACAAACTAAACGTATCTAAAAGTCTTTAAGTTAACTATGTTTTTTTATAAATTTATTTTTAGTCTTATATTTTATCTATTGATAGTAGATGTTAATAATTTATATGTATTTTATAGTATATGTCTATTTATTGTATGTATTGTATGTATGTATGTAAGATGGTATATTTTCTATGCTTATATATTGAATAATTTTTTATTTAAAAGTTATTTTTATTTTTATGTAATTTATGTAAATTTTTTCGTGAATTGCAATCATTTGTCCCTCCGCTACTACTGGTTTCAAAACTTTCACAGGTTGGCTTTGTAATTATGTAACTAGATTGTATAAACATATAGTTTTTTGATCAATAAGGAATCCGATATACCTTCGAGCCTTTGTATCCTTCCAGTCCCGAAAGTTCCTTTCTCGTATGTGAAAGTGAAGATAAAGGTTGTCTTGAGGACAACCTTTATATGATTACTAATCTCTGTAAGCATATTCATTTTCTAATAATAGTAGAAACAAAAAAACATCCACTTCCACATTTTAAATGTATATCCAAATCAACTTACACTATTGAAGTATTGAAACGCCATAGTAAAAGAATTAAATTAAGTCTCTATGTATCTTACGCTAGTTCAAAATCAACTATACTCAGGTAACGTATCATCAGAACCTATGAATTAGCTGCAACCCGCAGGCTTCGTCCTGGTCATAGTATGACAACAGCGTTGGTTAAAAATTACTGATGCCATTATAAAGCATGGACATGCATCAAGTACGTGTTACGTTGATGGACTTCACTAATGCATTTGGCCTCGGTTGACTTGAGTTCATGCTTGCATTCTTAGATCACTAAAAATATCTCGTGAGGACATATAATTGCAAGTATATGAAATAGATGTTATGGCGTCGGCAACGTGTACCTATTACAGGGACTCCTGTCCTTGTGGATTGGGCTTACGTCCACGTGTTTTGGGTGGCGTGTTGTCCTCGATTTTGTTCTTTTATGTATTTATTAATAGCATTTATGAAATATTCTTATCGCTAGCTTTTTTATGAGGACGATCTACTAAGTATAAGCTTGGCACCCCAACAAGCATATCTCTGGGAGTAAATTATTCGTCTGCATCTTAACTAAAAAAAACTACTTTTCAATGGTCGCAATAGACTTATGTGAAACAATAGATGCATATGTGTATTTCTTGGTGTCTTAATAATGCTCATATTACAAAGAAATAAGATAATTAATTCTACAAAATCTGTTTAATAATTTATATATATATATATATCATAATTTGTCTATTTTGATGGGATGCAAGTAGGCGTAGTAGCAATTTAACATCCCAGGGCTTATTAAATGTATATGTTTTAGGGTTATTTTTCCCTTCATTACAATTTAAGGTAGTTCAAGCATTCTCCGATTACTTTTCATCTTCTTGCATGAATCACATCGAGAACTCTGTGACACACAAAAAAATAATGTAATTATTATAGCGGATTTAAAATGAAACCCCAGACAACAGGCAACAAACATTTATTTTAGGTTTACGAAATGATGTTTCATTGCCTGATTAACTGAAAAATAAGAAAAGCTATTTTAATATATAAAAAAACCTGTAGAATTTGTAGTCAAACTGAAAAAATTGTTTACTGTGTTACTGTGTTTATACAATCAGGGAGACTACCTCGGGGCACTGAGTGTGTCAGGGGCTAAGCCGATGTAAAAGCTAGTGATAGAATATAGCACGGAACAAAACACCCCTCAGAAATAATATCTGAAAAGTCAATTTGTAACGAAGGAAGATATGGCGGGTGACCTTTTGTAAATCTTTTGATAAATCCTCGAAAAGCCATAAAGAGGAATAAATTTTTATGAATTATAAAGATGTAATAGTAACAGGAAATCAAGTCCGAATGGGTATCGCCTATTTTAGTAGTCATAAATATAGAAACATATGGATACTTAAAATAAGAAAATCATATAGTACATGGTTAAATATTCTGACAAAAATTTTCATACCCGTTTCATAACGTGTAGGTCAACGGCAATTTATTGAATGTTGGCAAATTAAAAGGTTCATTGTTACAATTACCAGATTTAACTTTGTTATTGTTTCTGTGAAAGTACCAATTACCGCAGCGTATTTCATACATCACTACCGAAAAATAAGCACAAACATCGTTTATTAATTATGTTGATTTAGATACGATTTTAAGACAATACGCAAAGGGACTACAGATCGGATAATCATCATCATCATCATCTAGCCGTTGTCCGTCAATATTGGACATTCGGCCTCCCCCAAGATCTTCATGACGATCGGTCCAGCACTACCGCAGTCAGTGGCTTCGGCGACCTTGACCAAAACGTCGGTCAGTAGTAGGGGGCCCTGCCCACTGAGCGTCGTTATGTCGTGGGTCGACACTCAAGAACCTTTCTGGTCCCAACGGGCCATCAGGTCCTCCCCGCTATTTGCTCCTGCCCCATTGCCACTCAGCTGCGCAATACTTCGAGCAATGTCGGTAACTTTTGTTATCCTCTGGATGTCTCATTTTGATTTATCACGTAGAGAAATACCAAGAATGCTCTCTCCATTGCACGCTGTGTGACCTTGAGCTTGTTATAAGACATAGTTAGCGGTCACGTCTCGCTTAACACGTAGGTCATCCCATGGCGACACACACTGTCAAAGACTTTCGTCTTGAGACATTGCGGTAATTTGGATACGAAGATTTTTTTGTAGTTTCCCGACAATGATGCCCATCCCATTGGATCACGAGAGGATCCTTCTCGAAGTTAAACTTACTCGCCTGGACTTGTTTGTCCTAGGTAGCTGTAAAGACATTGGCAAAAATGAGTATATACAGTGTTTTATTCAAATTTTAAGCTCATCGATTTATACAATCGAATTCGATTCGACATACTCAAATTCCTAAAAAAGTGCCCTTACACCCCTTAAATCACATACACGAATCAAGATAGAATAAGAAACTGGGATGTACATATATATTTTGTTTTTTTTGGTCCAGTTATAAGGTAGGTAAAGGACAGTGAATTGTGTTCTGTGGTTAAAGCAATACAATAGTTAATTGTCTATTACCCTGTACGTTTTTTATACTTACTACGGCAGCAAGAAGTGGTTATAATGGTTTATATTTATCAGGCATGGTCCTTTACGCCCTATTATAATACAATAAAAATACGGAAATTCGATCTCTACGACTTAATCTTAACTTAAATTATCCTTTTTTTACAGAGAAGTACATCGAAAGAATGAATAATGTCGCAAGAACCTTTAAATAGGGGGGGTTTAACTAAAGAACTACTTAATTCACTTCAAATTTAATAGTCAAAAAAATAATAAGTGTTCAGGAGACAATTGACAAAACCTAAATTTTGTGGGGGAAAATTAATTAAAGAAATTTAGCTTAAACTAAACAGAACTGTCATGACCACACAAAATGATAACTATTATTTTTTTATTTTAACAATGACCAAAATTAACAATGATTAATTCAAAAGAAAGTTGCGCCGAGGGTGCTGAAATTATAAGTTTTTGAATGCTTAATGAATCTCTTTACTAAAAAAATCATTCGGACAGGAAATAAATAAAAATCTTTGAAGCGGTTTGGACGCCCCCATCGGATTGGATATTTCCTTTGCATGACGTTATCCAAATTTCGGAAAAAATGATAATCTGTTGAACAAGATCCGGGGAGTTCGGTGGATGTCTTAAACATTCCAATTGAAGCTCTTCTAATTGGGTAACCGTCTGTTGTGCGGCGTGTGGTCTAGTATTGTCGTGAAGCCGCAGTGGCGTGGCGATTGAACAGCCTCGGTTGTTTAGCAGCTATCTTTTCCATGACGGTTTGCAATTGCGTAATAAACGTTAAATAAACGTCTGTGTCCTAATCGTATGGCCAGATTTGAGAAAACTGTGATGAACGACACTGACACTAGTCCACCAAAAGCTTACAAGTAATTTTTTTGGATAAATTTTTACTTAAGGCGTGATTTGGCTGGCTTGCCAGGGTTCAACCATTGCGATGAGCGCTTCCGGTTATAGTAGAGAATTCACTTTTATCACAGGTCATTCGATTTAAAACCCTTCATAATTGTACCGGTTGTGTAATGTAACACAGCAGTCGACGCGCGGTAGCCGGTTTGCTTCACTCAATTCGTGAGGTACACACTTTCAAGCTTTTTAATCTTCCCAATTTGCTTCAAATGGAATAAAACAGTTGTATCACTAACACCGCAGCCAGCAGCTAACTCGGACGTAGTTTGCGATGGCCCCGCTTCTACAAAACCCTTCAAATCTTCATTATTAACTTGGGTTTCCAGCCGTCCATGGGGCTTGTTCTGCAGGTCAAGTCAGTTCGTTTGCAGAACGAAAGCATTGGAACCAAAAACGCACTATGTTTTCCGTTTCCGCAGTACTTGTGCCACGGTGGAACTTAATCGTATATAACGCGAAATTTTAAGTTTTCCATTTTGTAAGCTAAATGACGAAAACAAAAAAGAGCAAGAAAAAAACAAATGAATGACGGTTAACGAAACACAAATGCATATTTTAATAGCTGTATAAATTTGAATTTGGAATTCCTAATCAAAGAGAAGAAATTTATGATTAAAGTGGCTAGTACGACAAAACCCCAATTTCATATGTTAGGACCTAATTTAATAATAATATAGAAGAAAAAGATAAGCAAGGCGTTAAACACTTAATAATGTATTGTGTACTGCTTGTTAACTTTGTAGGTTTTAAATAAACACGATTTACTTTTTATTTGTTATTGCTCATTTTAATTTTACTATCTACTATGATATAATTATACTAACTTAAAAACCAATTTGAATATAACTTGGCTTAGAAATTTGAAATAATTCTTTATATACCTCGTGAACATAGATATTATTAGTAAATAATCTTTATATTATACTATGTATTTGTGATTCTATACGACCTAAAAACATTCGTCGGAGGTCAGTTACTGCCTATTTCTTGAGCAATAATAAGACGTACACCACAAGTAGCAAATATAAGTTGAAAATTATAGGGGTGTAAAGGTTAATTTATTGAAATTTTATGGGTGTAAAGAACATCTAAATTAGTAAACATAGGTTTTATATAGGATTTTCATATTTTACCTGAAAATTCAATCAAAAAGGGTTTTCTTCTTAGGAATCATTTAAGTAGGTCAAAGAACTAAAAAAACTACAGTCAAATGAAATTTAGAAAAAGTGTTTTTGCTTCTCCTGAAAAGTCGTATTTTCTCCCTTACGCCTTTTGAGCCCAGAGGTGTCGATATAAGCCCATAGGGTTACTATTGGTGATAGGAAAAATCCTGAAGAAGCTGTTAAACACGCAAAATAGATGGCACATTTTGCCCGAACTCAGTACTCGCCAGTACGGGTTCATGCCCCTAAAAAGTACCGAGGACTGGTTTTATGACCTGATGGTACATATTAAGAGCAAGCTTCTTATGAATAAACTATTAATCGAAACTGATCCTTCGGGAGCCATTATCTATACATACAAATAAAATTGAAGTGTCTGTTGGTGATTTCAAAATAATTATATTTCTTCAATTGTATGTAGTTATTTGCACGTTGCACGTTGCGTTAAAATGCAAAGAAATATTTTTAATATATTTGTCTATCTGTCTTTTTTTCTGTTCGTCCGGTGCAGTCCTCGGAACGGCCGACAGATTTTTATGAAAATTTTACTGGAAGATTGTGCCACACACCATTACAATACTTAAGTGAAATTATTGTGCCATTTGCTTGGTACTTTTCTGAATTTCTTTCTGCTTTCGACCTAACAGAAATAAGATAATGATTTTGTATACATATTTACTTATATTTACCTACATACTCAGCCATACGCAATACTCATAAATATAAGCACACACACACATATATATATATATATACATACACGTATACACACACATATACACACACACACACAAACACACACACACACACACACACATACACTTCCACATACATACATCCACACACAGGGCACGCAAGACTCCGGCCCTTTTTTATTAGATTTTTATTATTATTTTTCTATTATTTAAGCTAATAAAATTGTATCATGTTGTAATAAGTATCTAAGGTACGTACGAAATTGCCTGGGGGAAGGCCTGATGACCTATAGTACAGGTTCTACCTAGTTTAGGCATCAGCCATCCACAAAATAGAACCTATTCTTGTACCTTTTGAATAGTTGCAGTGTAAAAGTCTTTTTTGTGGTGTGGAAATAAAAGTTTATTATTATTATTATTATATTAAAATAAAACGCTAACGAAGTTCAAAATAGTCTTTATTCAAATAGACTTTTACAATCATTTTTGAAAATCTTATTAGTTCGAAAGGCAGTTCTGCTGAAAAAAGCCAGCAAGAAACTCAACAGTTGCGCTTTTAAATATCAATATTACAACTTTTATTAAGTACAATGCATAAAATTCAAATGATACCAATTCCACACAATTTTATTATTTAAATTTATTCCTGAACAATGTAATAGGTTTTATTTACGAGCACTGTTTTAACATTTTTCTTTATTTTACAAGTAGCAAATTTAGAGTAGATTGCGGAATATTATTATAGATGCGAATATTCTGACCCATAAATGATTTATTACATTTTAGGGGCGATAACTACGCATTTAAAATAAACTTATCTTTATTTCTTGTTCTTATCTTATGTCTGTCACTGTTTTTTATTAAAACAATATACATAATGCGAAGCAACTGTTAGAATATACACAGTTCTAACACAAATTCTAACAATTGTAGAATACCTTACAGCCGAGAATCTCTAGTTTTTAAATAAAAAATCGATCTAAAAAATAATAAATAATAAACAAAAAGGAATCCAAAATATAACATAAGCAAAGTTGAATGAGAAACATTAATAGTGAATTATATATAATTGCATTTTGCAAAGTGGAGACATTTGACTAAATAAGTCAATATATAACTTTACTCTTTAACTAGTCTCTTTGTGCGTGCAAGTAAAGTTGTGTTGCTGGTTCTTGATTCAATTCTTGTTGCTGGTGCCGATGAAGCGTGGCCTAGCCTCAGGTAGACTGGAAACCTTATTTAACTCAGATATGAAATGGAATAGTATATTTCTTACCATCAGAGCCAATTATAATAGTAACACCATCTCTAGTCCACCATTTGGACACTCCTTACTGCTGCTTAGTGGTTAGGAATGCTTTATGTCTAGGTTTTTCCAAGAATTAATTTGAGTTCAGACCAAGTAATCCCAGTGTTTCGAAGGTTAGTTTTACTACACCAAACTTGATTTCTGGAATTGAGATCCTTGAACTTAATAAGTGTGGCTTGTTCTATTCAAAAGAGAAGTTCCCAACCGGTGGTCACAACATCAACGGACCGATTGGGGAGTTTTAAGTGCTCAGAAAGTGCCTGAATAATAGTAGCAGTATTATTTTCTTGCTTATACTCTGCCACCCCATGAACTAATAGTATTCTTCTTCTGTCATCTAACTGTCATTCTGTCTTCAAACTGACCACAGCTTGAAATGCGAAATGCTTCTGCTTAGACAGCTTCTGTACTTGCATTCGGACACCTTCAAGTGCGGACATCACAAATGATAGGAGCACATTAAATTGCGATGCCAAATGAGAAGTATAAAGAAACTGAAACTTATTGTGTGCTCACAGGAGGCGTCGCTATATCTCTCATAGGCATAAGCCCTACGAGAGATATATACTGCTATATAATACATTACATTATACTTTATTGCATACAAAAGTTTAGATATACCATTATATAGTTGTCTATTTTTAGGCTATACTATAAGGCAAATACAAAATATACTAGTTGTATACTAGGTGGTCTTACGTGACTTGTAACAATCTCTTTGGATGTTGGAATTCTAATAAGATGTAGGTGGTGCGTGTATGTTCTTCGAAAAGGGCAGTACATTCTCTGTTTGTAATAGATATCGTCGCGTCAGTGCCGAGGACATACTTTACCTCACTTATAAACAGGAGGAGAAAGAGATCGATCTGGGACGGAAAGGATAAATAGTCAACAAAGGTGCTAACTGTTCACGAGGTTTAGGTTATGTCCATGTGCAGACTGTTTGTATCTGTCCGCATACGCAAAGTGTGTCAGACAGCTAATCCTCAATAAAGTGTTGAACAATCATATCGTGTATTATATCGATTTCATTCACATTATGGACATCTTAAGTTGTGTTTGTTAGTGTCTACAATTTAATACGCAATCCATCCTGAAAATGAAACTGTCTCATAATAACTATAAAGGTTAAACATACGCCGATTACCTGAAAAAGAATTTCATATTATAAATTGACCTTATGAGGATTAAGAGGATTATACATTTCTTTATATACTTAAACGAATCAAAAGATGTTACTAATCAAAAAATAAGTACCGCTATTAGTTCTTGTCTTCTAAGAGAGCATACGCCTAGTGGAGTAATAGCAGGTTTATTTATTATTAGTTGACGACAAAAAGTAAATAATTCTTCTCGATTATAATTCTTACTAGTCGCATAGGTCAAATGGCTAGCCCGCAATTTCAGAACCTGAAGCTGTAATTTAAAACATATAGTATTCTTTATTGTAATCAAAATATGTTGAATTACAAACATAACAAAATATAGTTCCAAACGGTGCACTTATCTCTAGAAGAGATTTCTTCCAGCCAACCTGTGAAAGTGGGTGAAAGCAGTAAGTAGCGAGATGACGCATAAAATGCAATATAAAGATAAAGAAAATTAAAATTTTAAATGAACAAATTTTAACCGGTAAACTGACAGTCTACTTTTGACCACGGACCACTGTAATGTTTTCGAAACTTCGTCGTCCTATTTACAAGCAAGAGCAAGAGCTGTCATTGTGACAGATTTAAACCAGCACACTCTCGATGCCAAGCCAAGTCGAAACCTCTATTATCTCCAAGTTACTACTGTAGAATGTAAATGTATAGTTATACCTCCATATCAATTTGATTACAGGGTTCTATCAAGAGTGCGAACGATGCTCCTCTGTAAATAATCCAAACAGCCTCTTGAGCAAAATCAACAAATGAAGCGACATTGAGATTTTCTACAACCGGAGAAATATATGAGATATTTTTATATGTCATTTTTTGTTATCAAGCTCACACGTATACATTAATGAATATTCAAAAAAATAATATTTATATATATGTACGTATTAATTTATATATATATATATATATATATATATATATATATATATATATATATATATATATATATATATATATATATATATATATATATATATATATATATATATATATATATATATATATATATATATATATATATATATATATATATATATATATATATATATATATATATATATATATATATATATATATATATATTATTTCGTTTCTTTGTTTTTTTCTATACACTTTTGAATTTCTTTATATGAGCGAAAGATGATAAATTGTGTGGTATAGTTTCTTACTAAAAGTAAAATGTAAAAAATACACAAAGACAATAGAGATGTACTCACCTAATGATAAATACGCTAAAGACGACATGATAAGATATAATGAATCAAGTATGTCTAGAATTGTGTAGATTATTAAAATAACGATGAAAACACCTTCTTCTCTGTCTATCCTTTTAATAAGCTTACACACAGACACATAGATTTGACAGAGACGTCGAAATGGAATATACTTTCTATTGAGTATTATTACATGGTTGAATTCTGTGAACATAAATTTACAACATTATTTAAAACAGTGCGCAAAAAACGCAATAAATTAAGACATTTTAAGGCTACATATGTAAACATATCTAGATATTTTTATTGAAGCCATCACAATGACGACGGCGCATGTGTTTTAAATAAGCATTCCCTCAAAGAAGTAATGATACACGAGCACGTATTTGAAAATGAAACTACGAAGGAAAAAAAATGCCTAAAAATCTGGCGTTGCGATAATTTTGAGCCCGGTCTTAGAATCACGCAAAATATAATATAGAAACTTAAGAGCCAGACATATATTATAATTCTTACCGAAGTCCCATTTGGAATTCCAAGATTGTAAGCGATCATTAAATACACATATTGTCGCATTCAATAAGTTCATGACGATCGCAAATTGCAACTGTAGTAGGACATGCATACCGGATGATAAAAAATATGCTGATTGCATTATGATGATAACCACTAAAAAAAAGTTTTAATAACGAAAAAAGATATTTTTTGTTTTAACTTTAACTACAACTAGACCAGTTTCATTTCAGTTAAATAAATAGGTGAGAGAAGTGACGATACTGCAGAAATTACAGAACAAAATTTAATTTTTCTTTGGTATTTTTATACCTTCATCGTTAATAATAATAATTTAAAAAGTGGTCCCCGGCCAATAGCCAATGATCCTTTTAAAATACTTGTCAAAAACCCATTTCCATTTACAATGTACATATTCTTCTATTTTTCTTTCTATAGTTGTGTATGCTAATAAATACACACATACAATACATACACACACAATACATATGCACGGACATGTGTCACGGACATGTGTCATCCGTGATGGATTATTAAAAAATATGTATACATATTTTGTTTTTATTATTATTATTTTGAAGGTAAATTAAATTGTCTTTCCAAAACTTACCACTCGTTTCAACTAAAATCAGATCAAGAATACTTTGACATATAAAAATTAAGCAAATTATGCATAAGGATATAAAGTAGCCCCATATCATTCTATTAGATATTTTTATCTTTAGGTTTATGTAACCGTTGATTAATGTACTATTTAGCTGAAAAATAAGAAAATGTATTCTTATATTATAAAACTGTATAGTATGTTTGATTAAACGGGCTTATCAATATTGTACCAAAAATATCTCCATAAAAGCAAATAAATCAAGGTACCTCCGCAATAAAATATATATATATATATATATATATATATATATATATATATATATATATATATATATATATATATATATATATATATATATATATATATGTATATATGTATATATATAGCTCTGGTTCAGTCCATCTCAATTTACTGTATCCTGCTTAGAGGGGGTGCAGCTCAGACTAAATTTTTAGGTCTTGAACGGGGACAATAGGGCTCGATAAAAGTGATGTACTTTGAAAAAATTAGATATCCTACACTTTCTCTTTTCCTCTTTTCCAAGAAAGTGGCTTACTCTCAGTGCGGATACCATACATTATTAAAACAATTTTAAAAATACATAAAACACTAGCCTATGACATTTACTCAACTCTTATAAAATGAAATGACAAAATATCTGAAGGTCTGAACTCAGCTCTTTTAAAAAGAAATGACAAAATATATTCCTATACTAAAACCAAATTTGCTAGTAGACAATATAAACCTGATAAACCAGATTTACCTATATAAAGAAAAAGTGGACTGTAAGAAATAATTAACACTATACATATATATATATATATATATATATATATATATATATATATATATATATATATATATATAAATATATATATATATATATATATATATATATATATATATATATATATATATATATATATATATATATATGGTATTGGTATTTTTATACCTTCATCGTTAATAATAATAATTTAAAAAGTGGTCCCCGGCCAATACCCAATGATCCTTTTAAAATACTTGTCAAAAACCCATTTCCATTTACAATGTACAGATTCTTCTATTTTTCTTTCTATAGTTGTGTATGCTAATAAATACACACATACAATACATACACACACAATACATATGCACGGACATGTGTCACGGACATGTGTCATCCGTGATGGATTATTAAAAAATATGTATAAATATTTTGTTTTTATTATTATTATTTTGAAGGTAAATTAAATTGTCTTTCCAAAACTTACCACTCGTTTCAACTAAAATCACATCAAGAATACTTTGACATATAAAAATTAAGCAAATTATGCATAAGGATATAAAGTAGCCCCATATCATTCTATTAGATATTTTTATCTTTAGGTTTATGTAACCGTTGATTAATGTACTATTTAGCTGAAAAATAAGAAAATGTATTCTTATATTATAAAACTGTATAGTATGTTTGATTAAACGGGCTTATCAATATTGTACCAAAAATATCTCCATAAAAGCAAATAAATCAAGGTACCTCCGCAATAAAATATATATATATATATATATATATATATATATATATATATATATATATATATATATATATATATATATATATATATATATATATATATATATATATATGTATATATGTATATATATAACTCTGGTTCAGTCCATCTCAATTTACTGTATCCTGCTTAGAGGGGGTGCAGCTCAGACTAAATTTTTAGGTCTTGAACGGGGACAATAGGGCTCGATAAAAATGATGTACTTTGAAAAAATTAGATATCCTACACTTTCTCTTTTCCTCTTTTCCAAGAAAGTGGCTTACTCTCAGTGCGGATACCATACATTATTAAATCAATTTTAAAAATACATAAAACACTAGCCTATGACATCTACTCAACTGTTATAAAATGAAATGACAAAATATCTGAAGGTCTGAACTCAGCTCTTTTAAAAAGAAATGACAAAATATATTCCTATACTAAAAACAAATTTGCTAGTAGACAATATAAACCTGATAAACCAGATTTACCTATATAAAGAAAAAGTGGACTGTAAGAAATAATTAACACTATACATATATATATATATATATATATATATATATATATATATATATATATATATTATATATATATATATATATATATATATATATATATATATATATATATATATATATATATATATATATATATATATATATATATATATATATATATATATATATATATATATATATATATAATAAGATATAAGTAATAAATTCACCTTTTGTATGCAATTTAAGTATTTTATTGTCTGTTTGATTTTATTCAAGCCTCGAAAAGCCATAAAGAGCAATAATATATATTGAAAAAAACCATAAAGGATGTATAGTACGAGTGACAATCCGGACCGAATGCCTATTTTTTCTGGATCCATAAATATAGTAACATATATACTCATCCCAAGACCTGTGAAACCTAAAAATAAGATTAGAAAAAAACGCATAAGTTATATATTTAAATGTTATTATGATTATTTATCAAAACCATTGTGAAAGCGTGGAGTTGATAAAAATAATTACTTACAAAAAAGAAATACAAAAATTGAACTTATTATTCCGTATCTTCGTAACGCCGACACTTTATAGTAATATACTGTTCCTGTACTATTTACTGTAGATACTTGAGCTGGTATTATTTGTACAGGCGCTATTCCGAAAATTCTAGATAAGCGAAGGACTGTCACCATTACTTCTGGCACCACACATTCTTCACTTCCTGCCATGATTTCTAACTATAACAACATATTATATTTGTCACTTTATGATTTCAGACCAAACATGACCAAAATTAGAGGCATTTCCCAGCGTTTTTTTTTGAAGAACGACATAAAATATTAAAGGACTAGTCTTAACTGGTTAGGGACTACTGATAGTTGATGTTAAAGCTTTCTGAACCACTTTTATTAGTGAATATAGATTGTTTTACAGTTATGTAAGATGACAGAGAGAGATGGCCAGCAAAATATGACCAAAAACAGGCCAATTTAGCCAACTTAGCTGTCTGTACAGTCTGTAAGTTACAAACATGTAATGGTTTTATATTTTACGTGGAAAAAAGAAAAATTGGTTTTTTTAATATGATCATGATTATAGAAGCAATGAGATAACTTAATAATAGTTATACCATGCACGTGTGGAATTTCAAGATTTAGAATAACTTGATGATATTGAGTGACAATACGTACTCAAAGCGCATGCATTTGCTTCGACCTAAAAAAATATCCATAAATTGTATCTTTTCATGCAATTACAAATGAAAATTATAGTATACGTTCTGTGTGTTTAATTTAAATAATTCTACATTATTATATCTACTATAGAGAAGCCGTCGTCGCCTATTATTATCAATGCTAAAATATCTTACTGAAAACACGACGGTTATGGGTTTGATTTTCACTTGAGAAGGAATTGGGTCATTTCATTACTTCCGATGAGTTCCGTCGCTCATCACGCAATGTATGTGTCAGTGTGAAGTGAAATAAAATGGTGATAAAAATTTAGATTCCGCTCATTCAGCTCGTTTAGTTCAGTTTACTTTAAATTTCGATATCCAGATCAGACTTAGTTTAGGTTTTTTGTTATAATGAATGACAAATAAAAATACATAGAACTCGAAAATATCTATAATATATATTAATATTACTAAGCTAAGAATTTGTTTGGTTAAACAACAACGGGAAGTACTTATTAGCATTGAAAAAAAAATGTTTTTTTTTTTATGTTAGTTCATTCATTGAAGAAAGCTAAGGCCTAGCTATTTCCTCACGTTAACATTTCGATGAGAGTGATTAGTGACTTCGCGCATCATATGTTATGACATATGTCATATACGATTAATTTTACTACATTTTGTTCGATGTTAGTAAGTAGTAGCTTAGTAATTATATATTGACTTTACAATAAATAACATAACGAAAGATTTTAAATAGTTTTCAAATACAATGTGGTTTTGTATTTCATTTGTAGGTATGGAAGCTATATAACCTCTTTTTATATGAATAATTTATAGAGATAGTATGGATAATAGTCCGAATATTCGTGTCGTTAATATTCATAGAGCCGTGTCACCAGACTCATGTCAAGGTAAAATGCCAAATAAATTAATTTATGAAATTATGTTTTTGTTTTCAGTTTACGCGGCACTTATGAAAGGTGTTTATTATTAACTAAGGGCGAGTTTTACCAGTTACGGATAAAGTTTCATATAGTAAACTGGTAATTAAAGCTGTCTACCAGATAAAAGCTGTTGTTATTTTTTCTGTTTCAAACTCTTCGATAATTTATCTAGTAGTCAAATAATAAGTAGGGGAATGCTGTCTCTGAACGTAGAAAACGTAGAGACGAAATACAAAATATATCTCATACTGATCCCGGACTTATAATTGACTAAACAAACGTTCCTACGATTTTCGAAACGGCGCCGTTTAAATGTATCGGAATCGAAAATATATTACAAAGGCCGCTCTTATCTTTAGATGTCTATTCGACAGCTTCTAAATTGCCTGGGAAAGGTAAATCATCAGCCCATAGGTAATGTGCCCCAGAGATTAAGTTTTCAATTTAACACACAATTTATGATATATATATATATATATAGAGCTGTCATTGTGACAGATTTAAACCAGCACACTCTCGATGCCAAGCCAAGTCGAAACCTCTATTATCTCCAAGTTACTACTGTATAATGTAAATGTATAGTTATACCTCCATATCAATTTGATTACAGGGTTCTATTAAGAGTGCGAACGATGCTCCTCTGTAAATGATCCAAACAGCCTCTTGAGCAAAATCAACAAATGAAGCGACATTGAGATTTTCTACAACCGGAGAAATATATGAGATATTTTTATATGTCATTTTTTGTTATCAAGCTCACACGTATACATTAATGAATATTCAAAAAAATAATATTTATATATATGTACGTATTAATTTTATATATATATATATATATATATATATATATATATATATATATATATATATATATATATATATATATATATATATATATATATATATATATATATATATATATATATATACATATATATATATATATAAATTTAAATACCTTACTTAATGATTGGTAACATGCTGCAAAGCCATTGAAAAATTAGTATAGGGTACGCTTATATAGCAGTCAATACTCGTGGTATCATGAGAATGTGTTAGAAGTCATATGTGAAGTCTATAGCCTTTCACTAGCAAGGTACAGAGAAATAAAAAACCTGCAAAGGTTCAATGGAATTTGTGGAAGAAGGTTTGTCTAAAAAATCCACACAAAACACACACACGCCTGTGTCAATTGGACTAAGCTCCTAATTGGATCATAACGATTGACACGTATGAGAAAAAGCATAAAATACCTAAGGATATTGGTATTTTGTTATCCAGATCGTATATCTTTCTGTACTCTAAAAGCCTACTCTAAAGCGTGTAAATCTAGTAAAACTAAATGTTCCACGGGAAACAGATATCGTCAAAAATCTAAGTATTAATATTAAAAATCACTTCGAACTTACTAACGAGCTGATAGAAATAGGCTGAGGGTTTTTTTTTAATTATTAAAAAAACACACCACGGACATGAATCTTTCGTGCTTTTGGTACTCTTATTTATTTATTGTAATTTATTTATTGATTATTTATTGATTTTGTATTTTTATTTATTTATTTGTAAGCATAAACAAGTACATAACTGTGAATAACTAAAGATTTTACACAATACTATTGGGTGGTTTGAAGAGCCCCCCTTAATGGTGACATTAGCAGAAGGTTGTTGAACAAAATATTGTTTGTTTATTGGAGAAGTTCAGGTATTACTAGTGTGGTCGCATCCTGTGGTTGTCATTTTTGGTAATTAGTCTTATCCGGTGTTTCCATTATTATTTTTGAGGCAGTGAATTGCTTCCGTGTCTAGGAGAAATAGCCATGTTGTAGTCATTTATATCGGCCGTGGTGGCTTCTTTGGCTCTGCGGATGAATCGGCCGATTGCGTCTTCGTCGGCATCAGTGTAGTACATGTTCTCATTTGTGTGCCTGGTGATTGCAACAACAGCGTGTGAGATGATGTCGTGTAAGGAACATTTGGTGGATCTTGTTTGAATGATTACTACTGACTTGTAGGTAAGACCCTGGGCTTCATTGATGGTAAGGGTGAGTGAGTTCTCCCCTGTAAAATACTTTTGGCAACTGAAGGGGATCTTGTTCTTGAGGTCCTCGGCTACCTCGGTGGTCGTATTTGCGATCAGGTCACTGTCGGGGTTGAAGTTGTTTACTACCCAGGTTGTTTTTCCGCAGCCAGGAACTCCGTTTACCCATGTGATTTCGGGCATAGGTTGAGGGCATGTTATAAGATGTGAAATATATAAATAAATAAATAAACTATAATAATAAAAGAAAAGAACAATTCAGCTAGTCTTAGTTTTAATAAAAATTTACTCATTCCTTTCTTTCAAATTCTGTAATGTATTTACTTGCAAGAAATAAAAGGCTTTTGATTTGGTTTTATTTTATGTGATAAGAAATGTCGTCAACATGATCACAAATTGTTTTTTAATAAACTGTTTAACCTACGCTATATATGGTTTCAGCATAAAAGTCACATGCTGATATGCACCCCTTCAAATCTCAGTATCCAGTCTTAATGAAGACAGAGCTAAAAATAAATTTGTCAAGAAGTGGAAATAGTGTAAATTTCTTTGTTTTCATTTTTACTAGTGGCATAAACTCTTTAGTTACATCAGCTTAGGTCCTTTTTTAAGATGTGTTATTAATATGCTACGAATCGAATAAGAAACTCTTTAAACAATTTGATCTTTCATTCTAAACTGTACGGAAATGACCATAAATGTGAAAAGGGCGCCACTTACCTGAAAATTTAATATAAGTACAGAATCTCCAGCAGATATCATCATACTGTATCTGATAATCCCAGAAAACAGTTAAAGAGATGTTATAATTTTTCTTATCTCAGGAAACGAACTTCATTAACTACACTATTTCTATCAATCAAAGACTTTTTAGAACAACAATAGCACTAAATCAGCCATGGAAACGTGTATGTAATAAATATACATGTCTCCAACATAACCTCAAAACATAAGTGATGACCAATGATAAAATATAATAGTCTTAGAAACCAGAAGCGGTATGTTAAAAAAAACAATTTAGGATGGTCTAATGCTAAATTAATACAAAACTACCCTGATATAACAATATTTCAGTTTATTCTTCTAGAAACACGTATCTCTAACAATTACTCAACAATCGTTAACGTTTAAACATCAATTGATACAACAAATGCAATAAAATAAAATGTACATACAATATCGACGCCAACCACCTAACCACCTAACTATTTCTAAATTTTAAAAAAACACATTACCTTTGCAGACATGTAACTCATTTTGTACATTACAAATATTATTTAAAAATTGTACTTAAAGCAGAAAATACATAAATCATGTAAATAAGTGAATAATATATTATATGATTACAGTTATATATATATAGTACTTGTTGGTGGTTTTTGTATTAACATCGGTCGAATGAATGAATAATTAAAGTAGTTTGGAATATCCTACTACGTATTGAAGTGCTAAAGATGTATGAGATGTATAGATTTATACCATGTTCATTTTGCTTAAATTCGGTACACGAAGGAAATACAAATTTCAAATATATCGGTTAAAATATTTAAGGCTGTTTAAATTTCTCATAAACGTAGCCAAGGCACCGTCAATTCTGTTGTTGGCTTACATTATCCATTTCGTATCTTCCATCTCTACTATAGTATTTTATTACTTCCTGGGTATATCACTTCATTCGCTAGTTACAATAACTTTCCGTTTATACTATCATTTCCTCACACTTCTTTTAGAGTGGGGACCAATGCCTTAATTCACATATGTATAAAGCAATAATACCTGCACCATCTGTGGGTGACAAGGCAGTAATAACCTTTAAATCACCTTCTTTTACTCCATGTTGCTTTGTTTTACTCATTGGAGTCAAATATAAATTGACCATCCAAGCTGACATGGTGCAACCTTGCTTGACTTACTCGGCTGAGCGATCACTATTAGGGGATTTTACAGCCAGCAGGAAGAATCCACTCCGGGGTATATACATACAATCTTGTCAAACACCTTTTCCAAGTCCACAAAAGTATAGACATTTTTTGGTTGACAGCAAATATTTTTTCATGATTATCGAGAGGGAACAGATCTGATTCGTTGTACCCTACTTTAGGTCAAACGCCTTCTTTTAATTTATCTATATAGCATACATTTGTTCAGAAATAGCCCCACCTTTGTCAAAAATGCAAAAATATATATTTGGTTTTCTTTGTCGAAATTTATTTTTATATTTCTTGGTTGTATTTTTTATGTGCAATAAAGAATATATAAAGTCACGATAACTGCACTTCGCATATAGCCTGAGACGCTTCTGTCTGTTTGTTACATTACGCAGATATTAGAACAAGTACAAAACGCATGACCTACAATAGTTGGTCATCTCGCTAGTAATTCTCTCTGCTCCCTTTGCCTTATCCTTGAACCTAATTTATGCTAATTTCGCTATGCTATATCAAGAAGCTGAAACCCTGAAACGACTCAGGGTGTCACAGCTTTTTGAATCAGATGCGTCATCAAATTCATACATCTCCTTACATGATTCTACCCATCGTTGACAAACGTGTGACTAGCCCATAACTTGTTAATATTTCACCGTTGTTCGCAAACACGTCTTTAATTTTGCCGTTAGCCTAGCGAACCCTAACTTTTTTCTATCCTAGCTTTGGAGGGATATATTGTTGGTCTATTGTGATCTTGCAGAAGATATCTCTTTACAGAAATCTCTCATCTCCTTACAGAAATAATACTCTACCCATCGTTGCAAAACGTGTGACTGGCCTATGACCTGTTAATATTTCACCGTTCTTCGAATTCACCTGTTTCATTCTACAGGTTAAACCTAGGGAAAGTAATCCTCTCCAGAAAATGTTAGTGTTTTCCTGGGAAACAATCTCAACAAATCTTTCTTCGTTTCGTCCTTTTGCAGCATATACTCTTTCTATTTAATCTCTCTAATACTTTTATTCTTACTTGTGGCCTTATCATCCTACCATGCTTTTTTCATTCATTCGCTTCATCATCCCACCATTGTGAATCGCAACAAAAAATCATTTGGCAAAAGAGAAGAGAAGCTTATAATACAATAATGTATAAATTTACATATGTAATTTCGTTAAAATAAACGCTTTTATATATATATATATATATATATATATATATATATATATATATATATATATATATATATATATATATATATATATATATATATATATATATATAATATATATATATATATATATATATATATATATATATATATATATATATATATATGTATATGTATATATATATATATATATATATATATATATATATATATGTATATATATATATATATATATATATGTATATATATATATATATATATATATATATATATATATATATATATATATATATATATATATATATATATATATATATATATATATATATATATAAGCCTTTATTTTAACGAAATTACATATGTAAATTTATACATTATTGCATTATAAGCTTGATCTATATAAATGACATGCGAATAGTGAGCCACACGGCCTTAAGTCCCCCTCTTCTCAATCGTCATCACATCTCTAGCCGCGCGTTGATTGGTACATAACGTAAACTCATGCAAATAGTAATAGGAAATGAAAATAATACCTTCTCCCGAGTGAGAATCAAACCCTAAACCGTCCTGTCATTAATCAAACCCTGTAACACTGACGGTGACATGCGACGAAGGCTTTTCAATAACATATAATTATTTCAATTAAACACACAGAACGTGTGTTACGGGTTCTTCTGAAATAAAGAAAATAAAATGATAAGAAACTTATGTTAAAATTAAACTTATATTAAAATAATGCTAAAATACATTTTATATATATAAACTAACTAACTAACTAATTAAAACTAAATAACTAATCTAGATCCTTAATTCTACTTGGACGCCAGGAGAGTTTTTTTCTATATGCTACAGCTCGACAATGCGTATGTACACGGAACTCTGCCAAAACCAGGCCACGACTATTCCAGGGCTTTCTTTCAAAATCTGGCGGCTGCATAAAATAGCAGACAGCCACTGAGCATAAAGGGCGTTTCAATAGGCCCTTCTGCACAAGAATAAACACCAAAACTAAAAAGTAAACCGCTACTCTTAATAAACAAATTTAATTTCCAAAACTCAATATATTTCTTTGTACATTAAGCGGTCAGTTTAACGGTCCTTTCTCTCGGCATGACACACGTTATCTCCGTTCAACTTCATTTTCGTCAAAATCTCCCTACCCGCTCGTTACACATGTAATTTAAACAATCGATAAATATTATTAAAACAAACAAAAAAACAGCTACGCGGAAAGGAAGATTTGAACTCGGGTCGCCCGTAAAATATGTGCTTATAGCCACTGCGCTAACAAACGTCGCTGATGGTTTTTTAAAATTACTTATAATATTCCTCCAAAAAAAAAAAAAAAAAGTGTTTTTTTTTTTTTCCCCGTCTTAATAAGTAATTGTTCCCCGCCATGCTGGTTTCAAATCCTTAGCATGCCAAACACCCAAAGCTTTGCCTTGAATGTTACTTAAAAGGTAAGTATTCTCCGATTGTTTTTCTGTAATAATAGCCTTCTCAAACTTCGGTGCAAGTTTAGCCATAAACTTATTACTTGCTTTAGACAAAAATTTAGTTTTCTTCCATACAACATCTTCTACTTGAAAACATGTCTTCCTACGATCTTTGTTATAAATCCATAAACTTTTTTGCTGAGACAGTTCAAGATTACGTCTTGCCGTTTGTATATATTAGGTTGATTACGTAAATTTAATAGAAAATCTCTAGTGTTTATTTCAACTTGCTGGTTGAAATAAACACTAAAGATGTGTTCCTACAACTCTGTTTACTCTTTCTGTTGGATTGCTTTGCGGATGATAATTTGGCGTATACCAAATTTTAACATAATATTTTCGTAATAATTCTCTAAAATCTTGTGAATTAAATTGCTTGCCATTATCTGAAATTAAGGTTTCAGGTGTTCCAAAAAGCAAAAACTGATTTTCCAATATTTCGCAAATTTTTTCAGCTTTTCCGGTCCTTAATGGGAATAGTTGTACGAATTTACTAAACAAACATGTTATGACTAATAACATCGTATTTCCCTTTTTGCTTTTAGGAAACGGTCCCATAAGGTCTAATGAGATTACTTGCCATGGCCTTGTTACAACTCTGTGCTTTCCCATGTGACCTAGAGGCGCTTTTTGAGAAACTTTCATTTTTGCACAAGTTTCACATTTACCAACATAATTCTTTACATCATAGATAATTTTAGGCCAATAGAAGTGCTGTTTTAATCTAAATAACGTTTTGCGAATTCCCAGATGACCAGCTGTTGTGTCATCGTGACAAAGTTTTAGTACTTTCGGTCGTAATATTTCAGGAACATATAATTTCCAAACACTGTTTGGATCGGGAAATTGCTTCAACCATATTTTCTTATAAAGTAACCCATTTCTCAGTCTCTCTCAGTCGGAATAATCTTTGTTCTTATTTAGTAATTCTTTAACTTTACTTTTATACCACACATCTTTATGCTTGTCTGAGATTTCTAGACCAAAAGTGTCGTCGTTTGAAATAGTGTTCACTGATCTTGACAACGCATCAGGAACTGTATTATATTTACCTGGTTTATGAACTATGTCAAAGCTAAATTGCTGTAATTTCATGGCCCATCTAGCCAACCTTCCATGTGGATCTTTCATTTTATGCAACATTTTAAGAGCAGCATGATCCGTCACCACGGTAAAATTACTTCCGTCTATATATGGCCTGAATTTCTCGATAGCATAAACTATACTTAATAGTTCCCTTTCGGATGTAGAATACCGTTGTTCCCTCTCGTTTAATTTTCGGCTTAAATATGCTATAGGACGCTCGATATTATCAATACTTTGGCACAAAACAGCATAACAAACATTGTACAAAACAAACATTGTATTATAAAAGGCTTTGTAAAGTCTGGACAAGACATAACAGGTGTTGATGTAAGTAAAGATTTAAGTGTCAAAAAAGCCTCTTCCGCTTCTTTATCCCAAGTCAATTTCTTTTTATTTTTTCCTTTCGTCAAATTATGCAGAGGAGCCGCAATTAGGGAAAAATTCTTAACAAATCTTCTATACCAACTGGCAATTCCAATAAATCGCTTTAATTCACAAAAAGTCTTGGGCCTCGGAAAATTTAATATGGCGGAAACTTTATTGAGATCTGTTCGTAAACCATCTTCATCAATGATGTAACCCAAAAATCTTAAGCTGGATCGCGCAAATATACATTTGTCTACATTTACTGTCAAGCCAGCTTGTTTTAATATGTTCATTACTCGTTTTAATGTATCTAGGTGTTCATCAAACGTTTGAGAACAAATTACAATATCATCTAAGTATGCCCATACTTTGCCATCTAACTCATGAAATAAAATATCCATTAGCCTCTGCTGCGACTGTGAAGCATTAACCAGACCAAATGGCATGACCTTAAAGTGAAACAACCCTCTTCCCGGTACTGCAAACGCCGTCTTTTCTTTGCTAGATTCTTCTAATCCGATTTGCCAAAAGGCCGACTTCAAATCAATTGTACTAAGAAACTTTGAATTTCTTAAATTATCCAATATTGAAGAGACTCTTGGTAAAGGATAAGTATCTCTTTTAGTTAGCTTGTTAAGTTGTCTACTATCTAAACACAATCTGTTCGTGCCATCAGGTTTTTTAACCAATACAATTGGTGAACACCAAGGACTATGTGAAGGTTCAACTACATCTTTAACCAACATATCATTAAGTTCACGTTCTATTTCTTTTCTTATTACAGGTGAAAAATTATATTGTTTTTGATATATTGGCTTACTGTCTCCTGTATCAATTGTGTGCTTAATGATCTTTGTCCTGCCCAGACCAGTCCCTACATTGCTACGAATTTCATTTATAATGTCCATAAGTCTATGTTGTTGATGCTCGTCCAAATCTTCTTTTCTTATAAGGGCTGCATGCTGTTCGGAAACTTCATTAATTTCTAGCTTATTTCCAAAGTTTTTTTTTTTAAACTTAAATGATTGTTTGGAAAACAAATCAAAAAAATCTTTACCTAAAATTAATGGTTGATTGAGATTTGGCATAAGTAACATTGACATTATATGAAATTGATTGTTAAACTGTACCGGTACATCAAATGTTTTTCTAATACAATGACTTGTACCATCAGCGGTCGAAATATAAAACGTCTTAATTCTTTGTGTAATCACCCCTAACCTTTTTAATGTATTGGCAAATTCAGCGTTGACAACTGTATTAGAGGCTCCAGAGTCTAATAAGCCGTCACACTTTGAGTTCAAAATATTAACTGAAATATAAGGTCTATTATCATATTGTTTTTTAAATGTTAACTCCGACAGTTTGCCTTGGGACATTATTTTTTTTATAAACACTAACCAATCCTGCCAATCTTTCTTCTGTAGTTCAGGGGAAGGGCTTATTTGGCAGATTCTTGACCTTCCCCAGTAGCGTTTCCCTTACATATACATCTAGAGGAAACCACTCCAAAACGTCCGCACTTATAACAAAACAATCGTTGCTTGGGCATTGAACATGACCTAAATAAGTGGCCAGTTTCCCTACAATTCCAACATCTCATTCTACTATTAGGTTTTACTTCAGAAGTTCCAATTTCAAATACTTGCTTTTCTTTGAATGAAGATGAGTTAGCTTGATATGCTAAATCTGGTTCTAAGGAACTAAGTAATATTCTTGGTTCTTGAAAATTGTCACAATTTATTTTTGTTCTTTCTACAATTCTTAAGACATTTATTAGGTCTGTAATAGAAGTAAAGATATCCCTGCATATATAAGAGCAGTATGCTCTTTGATAATAAGGTTGAAGATTCTTTACAATTATCATGATTTGTTCTGTGTCAGAAATTTTCTGGGGCAATCTGTTAAATAAATTCTGCATTACCGAAACAAATATAAGAACTGCTTCACTTTTGCCTTGAGTCCTCGATTTTGCCTCAGATAGCAATTCCTCTTGATAATAAGGTGACTGAAAAGTACGTTTAGTAGCAAAACAAGTTCTGTCCAATTATAAATATTTTGACGATTAGCCCTAAGCCAGATTAACGCGTTCCCCCGAAAAAAAATCAATGGCATGTCGCCATAAATCATCATCTGTAGCATTTCTGGCATCTTTGAGTTCATCTACCCGTTCTAAAAAGGCATTAACACTTAATTTATTATCTCCAGAAAACTGGACACCTCATTGGCTTATCGGTACAAGTTTAGTTTGCACGAATTACTATCATCTAACGAAGTAGAATTTAAGACTTATGTATATTACTAGGACTATGAGAAGGTGGAATATCTAAATCATTTTGTGTAAAACTCACTCTTTTCGGAGTTGTTATTGTATTCGCGTAAGTTTTAGAAGTTGTTAGAATAACTTCGGACTTACAACTGTCACTATCCAATACTTTTAAGATTTTCTTACTATCTTCCCCCAATGAATTTTGCAACGCATCTTTTATTTCCTGGGTTATATATTTGTTATCTTCTATTTCATCTTTTTCTTCTAAATCCTTTAATAATATAACAGCTTTATCAAGCAGAACCTTTTTTTTTTCTTTATCTGTTTGCTCAGTTGGTAATGTAAACTTTAACCTATTAATAACATGGATCAAATGAGAAACTAATCTTTGAGTAATTGTTTATCCGGTTTCTCCTGTAGTTCAGAAATATAACACAGTATATTACTAATTTTGTCAGAGCAAATATTTAACTGTTCGCTAGGCGCAACAATACATGATTGCGGAGGTTTAATTTCATAAGACACCTGTAAGACATTCTCCGCTTCCATCATCTTTTTTAATATTTTCTTTAAAGCTGAAGCTAAACCATCTGTTTTAGTATACCCCCGACTTGCGAGTTCAAATTCCACCTCATCTTTTAACAAATAATGCGGATCCATTTCCATAAAATTAATCGCTAAATGAAGTTGAATTGAATCTTAATAAAATTACGTAAGGCTTGTTACAAACGAAAAAAACCATACACCCCTATTGTAGCCACGAAAAAACCCTTTATACTTAAATTTACGTAAAAAAAATACTTAAATGATAACAATAATAAAAACAGTATTTGTCCAAGTCACAAAATAATATGCATACCTCACTTAATTAAAATTAATTAATCAATATCTTAATTTATGAATGTATTTTGAAATTATACAAATAATAATGTAGAAGTGAAAAATTCAACTTATGCAACCGCAAACAAAAGAACTTTATACACACGAAATTATATAAGCAAGCATAAAAACTATCCAAACAGTATTAATAAAAGATTACAAAAACACAATTTCTATGTACTAATAAATACATAAAACCTATTATTTACTAAGATTTTAATAATAATTATTTATAAAAAGGACACCTGATTAAATAACATGTAAAACAAACATAAAATCCAATATCATATTATATATCGCAAATATTGTGGGTATGCGAAGGGTAATAAAACGCTGCGATTATCACAACGAAAAAAACGTGTACTATAATTTTAATTCGTAATTGCATGAAAAGCTATAATTTATGGATTTATTATTATGTCGTAACAAATGTGCATTGATTACATACTTGACTGCGAACTAGCAGAGGACGAAGATAAGCTGATGATGACAATGATGAAGAAGTAAATATTGTCACTCAATATATTGTAAATCAAGGTATTCAAAATCTTAAAACTCCATACGCGGGAATAATTTGTTTTTTAACCATCACCACCATTATTATTTATTTATTTATATAAGTACAGTACAGTCTTAAAGTAACATTTGTATATTAACACTCAAAATAAAATAAAAAAAACCATACATTATTTATATTACGATAAACACCACATGCAAAAAAATTTGTGAGAGAAAAACTTGAAACATAAAAAAAAAGAAACAGTAACAATTTTCCTAACAGACTAAAAAGTAAAAAATTTCAAACTATAAGTAAAGAAAAAAATTACAACAAAATCAAAACACAACGAGCGAGAAAGCGAGAAAGAGAGCAGAAGAGAAGAGAACAAGAGTAAACCTCAAAAGGTTTTTTTACGAAGTGATTCCCAAAACATGTCAATTTTCGTAGATTGCTCATTTGCTAGGCGACATAAACCTGGAACTGGATAATTAGAGCCCAATACAGTTCGGCGAATTGGCGGGTGAAAAAGTGTTGCGGGATGTCTGTAACAGGCTTTATTTTAAACTAACTGCTACACTTTTATTACTACATTATTCTTCACAAATACTGGAATTGATATTGGCCTGTTTTTGTTCATATTTTGCTGACCATCTCTGGCTGCCATCTCACCCTCGCCTAATTGTAAAATAATTCAAACTTACTTTAAGTACTTGTTCTGTACAATGCTTTAACATCAGCTGTCAGTATTCCCTAGACAATTACGACTAGTTCCTTTACTAATTTATGTTTTTCTCCAAAGAAATGCGCTAGTCACTTTGCCTCTATATTTGGTCACGTTTGAGAAACTTTGAAATTATTCAGTGACATATATAATAATAAATCTGTTATTATAGTTAGCAATCATGGCCGGAAGTGAAGAATGTACAATACATTCTTCACCAGAAGGAATAGTGACAATGCTTCGGTTATCCAGAATGTTTGGAATAGCGCCCGTAAACATCAAACCAGCTCAAGTAGCTCGAGTAAATATTTATGGAACAGTAAATTGCTATCAAATTTTGCCATCGAAATTATATGAAATATTTAGTACAATTTTTATAGTTCTTCTGTGTAAGTAATAATTTTTATTAACTCCACGCTTTCACGCCTTATATATAAGAGTATTAGGTGAAAATTGGGGAACCTGGTGTCTTAATATTTTATTCAATACATTCCATTCTCCAGTTATATTCTACCTAAATTCAACGCGCAATGCTTTGTGTAACAGGGCGGAAAATTAAAATAATACTCATTCTTTTGAGTGAGTGACCGTCTCGTTTACAAGTAGGCACTACTGCACCACGATGGCTTTGTTAAATCTTCTTCTTCCTGGCTTTGTTAAATAATAATTATATTTTATTTATTTATTTATTTTAGCCCTTTTTCGGATCTTAATATGCTTCCTCTTTTTGCATGGGGTCTTGTTGTGTTGTGAGCTGCCTCAAATAAATATATTCATCAGTGTAATTTATTTCTGTATGATTCAGTTGTATTGTATTATTATTTCCATTTCTTAGTTTTAAACCTACTTTGTCACTTTCCCTCGCAAGTTCTCTTATTATTATACTAATGTCTTCAAAACCTTTGGCAAATAGCACAATGTCATCAGCGAATCTCAAATGCGTTAGCTGCGTCGCGTTAATATTAATCCCAAGATGTTCCCAGTTAAATTTCCTAAAACTTTGTTCCAGTACCGCTGAAAATAGTTTTGGAGACATAGGGTCGCCCTGTCTTACGCCTCTTTCTACTTTAAATGGCTATATATTTGTGCTCAATTCCTTGTTCTTTTAATGCCTGCCACATTTTTACGTGTATTAAAGAATCAAATGCTTAATATAATCAATAAAAGCTATATATATATATATATATATATATATATATATATATATATATATATATATATATATATATATATATATATATATATATATATATATATATATATATATATATATATATATATATATATATATATATATATATATTATATATATATATATATATATATATATATATATATATATATATATAGTATGTAAGGTTGTATACGTCATATATAGCCGAACCGAAGGTATATACTGTTAAGACCCTCTGTTCCCCGCTTTCCGCCTTTCCGCCTGTCGAGGCTTTGCGGGTTTAATAGCGGAACTCAACGCCGCGCTTTGTCTTGTTACCAGACCGAAGAAAATGAAAATAATTCATTCTCTCCGATTGGGAATAGAACCCATAACCATCGCGTTTACATGTAGAGGCTATATATATATATATATATATATATATATATATATATATATATATATATATATATATATATATATATATATATATATATATATATATATATATATATATATATATATATATATATATATATATATATATATATATATATAAAAACATCTAATAGAAGTATATGGGGTTTCTTTATATCCTTATGCATTTTTTATTTAATTTTTATATTTCTAAGGATTCTTGATGTGATTTATGCCAAAAACAGTGGTAAGTTTTGGGAAGGTAATTTAATCTTCTTCAAAATTATATAATGAGGCAAATAAAATAATTAAATTACTAAAACGCTAGCTGACTATCTAGACCATTGGTGATTGACCGGAGACCACTATTTAAATTATTATTATTATTATTATTATTATATAAATAAAATATATTAAAATATTTCTCCTATTGTAGGGGATCTGTTTCCGTTAGAAATTATTAGAAATTTATTTAGAAATTATTTATTATTTTATTTATTATTCATTAATTTGTTAATTTAGAAATTATTAGAGAATAATTAGAAACATGTATAAATTATAATTAAATGTATATTTTATATTTTAAAATGATACAATTGTTCTAACAATGCGACATGTGTTCAGAATGACTGCTTTTTGTAATTGAATATATATCAAAGGGTGAAGGTCAAGTTGTTTGAGGGAAGAGTGTAAGGTGATTGGTATGACTCCTGTAACATAAATCCCTCCGTTTCTGGAAATAGTTCGCCTTTCTTTAACTTTAAGAAGATCATGACGGTGTCTTCCGTTTGGCTTGCCATACATTTATTTTCTGTTCTAATGTTATAATTTTTTCGTTTTGCTGTAATAGTTCGTTTTGCAAGTTTAAAGGAGTATAGTTTAAATTGGCTTTTACTACTGTTTTTTGGAATATTGATTTTTGTGCGCGATCATGGAAGAATTTCTAAGTGATGTTATTTGTTTACTATGCAAATTTTTAATGTCTGTCAGACCTCTTCCCCTTCATGTTTAGGTATTGTTAATTTTTAAATACAATAATGTGGATGATGCTTTCTAAATTTAGTCATAAGTGTATTGATTGTTCGTTGTAAATTTTTTAAATTAGATTGTGACCAACGTATGATGCCAATAGAATAGGTGAGTATTGGGACTACAAAGTTATTTATTGCTTTTATAGTGTTTCAAGAGTTAAAATTTGTGTTAAGAATTGAATTTAATCTTTATTTAAACTTTTGACTGATTCTTTTTTTTGGATTTCGGCTGTAACATATTCTTCGACTGGAGTCCGCCTGTTCAACTCCTCGTCGCCGATTGTTCGTATGCTGAGACACCCAGCATCGGCTCCAGGTGCGCCCCGGCGACCCCTGGGAAGCAAATTCTGGCTGTAAATTATACACTTGTTGTTCCATTTTGTTCATAAAAAGGTATGGGGATGATTAGTTTAGGAAGTCCAGAGGTTAGTCCAGATTTTATTGGCATTTACAAAAAGTGTCTAATAAGCGAATTATCAAGTTCACTTGACAAGATCTGTATCTCCTCTCCGTAAGCTCCATCACCGCGACAACGTTAATTCCCGTGGGGGGTATTATTATTATTAGGCTTGAAAATTCCAAATAAAATCAAATTATGTACTATAAGTTCTGCGTAGATACGTGAGGAACGCTACCATTCAGCGCGACCTCCGTATCGAAAGCCTAGAGAGTCACATCACCCAGCTAGCTGCCCGCGTCTACCACGGAGCCGACGCCTCGGATCACCCTCACATCCGAGACATCGCTCCGTGGCACTCCCGTCCGCCGGACGCCCGAAGACTACCTCGAGACATCCTTCCCCCTCCTTCTGATTCTTGAGCTGCTACCAAGGCCGCTGGTCGCCTAGGCTGAGCCTCCCCGGGATCACCTAAGGGTCTCATTCGGCCGGGTTGACCGCCCGGGTAGCGCATAGCTCACTCCTTTTGTCCAGTCCTTCTAAACTTGTCCCTCTTAAGGACATTTTACCTCGGGCCAAACGCCCAACCCAAGGACCCGCCCATATTCATGGGCGGCGTAAGAGCCTAACGGCAAGAGGGCACTGCCCTGAAGCCGTTTTCCTCTCCCCCCTCGTGGGTCGAGAGAGAGAATACATTTAAAGTTCTGCGTTATCATCAGCAAGAGCTCGCTTTCTCTAAATTGAAAACCATTCGCAGCCCATAATTCATCGGCATCTGTGGACCTTTAGTTGAACCTATTGATCTAGTTGTAACTGAAATAAAACTAGTCTAGTACTAGTAATTGAAGAAAACTATTTTTTTTTAGTGGTTATCATTATATTGCAATCAGTATATTTTGCATCATTCGGTATGCATGTACTACTACAGTTGCAATTTGCTATCGTCGTGAACTTATTGAATGCGACAATATGTGTGCTTAGTGATCGTTTACAACCTTGGAACTCCATCTGGGACTTGGGTAAGAATTACAATATATGGCTGGCTAGTGTAGCAAAATTTTCTGTGCAATCTGCCCCCATTAAAAAAGTACATATATATTTTTTTATGATAAGTTTATAATATTTATAGTATATTTAATAAGTGTGTTAAAAGATTTATTTATAGATATAAGTAATTATTATTTGTTATAAAAGTAATAGTATAGTAATAGTACGTAGTCACCTTATGGTAAGTGATTACCGCCACCCACGACTCCGTGTAACATGTTCCGGCCTTTAACGCGGAGATAGACCGGTTTTTTCAGGGTACTCATATCTTATTGACCAGGAATACTGCAACTCAGTACTCCATGCAAGACCAAACATGGGTCCTATACAGGACGATAGATGTTTGGGCGAAGATAGAAGTTTTGCAACAAGTGTCCTGTGTCACACTCAATCGATGGCAATTCTCCATGTCCAGAGTAACTGCCAGGCCCTTTCCCTTGCTTGCAATAGTCTTAGCCCAGTTGTTAAGGTAAAGCACGGAACAATAAAGGAGAAATGGCATCTGGCACACTCGACTTGTGAATGTCCAAAGAAGACAGCTCGCCGAAGCGTTCAGCTTTCTACAGCTAAAGTTAATGTCAGGCTTAGAGCACTGGCATTTAAAAATGGTGTGCGGTATGGTTTCACGGTCACCTAATTTTAAATTAAGTTATGTGTCATGCCAAAGTTGAGTTTGAGGCGAAAAGAGCGCCCAGGAGATTGGCTTTCTCTTTGGCCGTATTGGCCAAGATGTCATCCTCTGTGCATAACGGTGCTGCCGAAGACTAGCTGAAATTGCCCAATGCAGCTTGCGAGAGCGCCCAGAAATTATGTGTACAGAACACGAGGAAGTTTCTCACTACTTCTTGCGCGTCTCTCAAAACTTGGTTCAAATTTGTCGCAACGCTAGATTTTCTAGACAATTTTTTTCTTTTCTCTTTCATAGTTTCATCTTCAAATCAATTTCATGTTCCTGTATTTCATTTCTATGAAAGAAGGCTTGTTATAACACATGCACCGTCATCATTTTAGTGGCTTTTTATATATATATATATATATATATATATATATATATATATATATATATATATATATATATATATATATATATATATATATATATTATATATATATATATATATAGTGTGCTGGGTCAAATCTGAAATAATGACAGATCTTGCTCAATGTAATGTGAGAGAAAAAATTTTGTTCTTAGTTTCGCACATTTAAGTTTCGCAGTTAGTGAAGCTAATTATTTCGAAGCTACAAACACTTTGCACGTCCGTGGTCACGAGTGTCAATATAAGTGGTGATTAATCTGGTTGAATTGTTTTATTTAATATATATATATATATATATATATATATATATATATATATATATATATATATATATATATATATATATATATATATATATATATATATATATATATATATATATATATATATATATATATATATATATATATATATATATATATATATATATATATAATATACATATATACATATATATATATATATATATATATATATACATATATATATATATATATATATATATATATATATATTATATATATATATATATATATATATATATATATATATATATATATATATATATATATATATATATATATATATATATATATATATATAATATATATATATACTTATTAGACTATTAGATAATCTCTTCAAATTATTTTAAATAAAGTTACCTTTTACCATCCGATTCTAGGATAATATGTGAAACCAAATTTAAATATATAGAATTTAGAATTAAGAATTTTAGAAACTATATGTTTCAAATTACAGCTCCAGGTACTAAAATTACGGGTTAGCCATTTCATTTGTGCGACTAGCAAGAATTATAATCATGAAGAGTTATTCACATTCTCACGTCAACTAATAATCGATTTGCCTGTTTTTGTCCACTCGGCGTATGCTCTCTTAGAAGACAAGAACTAACAGCGGTAAGTATTTTTTTTTATTAATTTAACATCTTTTAATTACTTTAAGTACGTAAAAAAATATATAAATTTCTTTTTTTTTTTTTCATCTGATCAATTATAATATGAAATGCCTTTTTAAGTAATCGGCATACTTTTCACCTTTATAGTTATTTGGAGTTACAGTTATTACAGTTTCATTTTCGGGATGGAGTTGCATATTAATTTGTAGAAACTGACAAGCACGACTAAATATGTACATAATCTGAACGAAACTGATATAATGGACGATATGATAGTTCAACATTTTGTTGAGGACTCGCTGTCTGACGCATTATGTACATGACACACTTGCACATGCGCACAGATGCAAACAGTCTGCGTATACACTGCACTACACACATTTATCCATTCCGCCTCTGACCGATCTCTTTCTCCACCTGTGTAAAACTGAGATAAAACTGAAAACTGCACTGGCGCCTTGATATTCTCCATAAACAAGGAATGTACTGCCCTTTTCTAAGAAACATTTATTACTATTCCAACATCCAAAAGCAACCTGGAATAGATTGTTATAAGCAACATAAGGCCACCTAGTTGTATATTTTGTTTTGTTTTATAGTATAGACTAAAAATAAATATAGAACAAATATAGCATCTATATAACACTATGTTGGTATTTTTGTATTGTATATAGCAGGATATATCTCTCGTATGGCATAAGCGGCGTCTATGAGACTCTTGTGAGCACACAATTTCTCTCAGTATAAATAGGGTAGTTTAATGTATTTTAATACTTTATTAAAGTACTGTTTAGGTAAAGTTAGCTTTATTAAATGCAGTAGTGAATTAAGTTCTATTTTAGTTATCCAAACTACTCATTAACCTTGAGTAGTTCGAATAACTTACGTTTGTTAAGAGTTCATGTAATTAATTAAATTATAATTTTTATAATAACCTTTTAAATCAGTCGTATACTATACTAACAAAACAATATATAATCTCGCCAGCAAATTAGATAGAAGAAGATAGGACTTATTATTCAAATTCCTAAAAATCTACTCTTTTCGAAAATTTAGAGCTACTTTAGGACAAGTGATCCCTACTTTTTATAACCAGTCCATAATTCAAGTTCAAGTCAAAAATTTTACTATAATATAATTATCTTACAGCATTGTGTCTAAATAAAACTAGTCCTCAATAAATTCAAACGTGCTAAATCCAATATGCATTTTTGTTATATAAAAGCTAAAAGAACTATCTTTAATAGCCATTTATTATGATATGATTGCACAATATCAATATAATAATATGTTTTTGATGATGAGTGAAATTAAATTCCGACTTGGCACAGCGGTACAGTGTCTGGCTGTACACGAACTTTTGAACGCCTCGGGCTACATATCGTATTTTAAAAGGATTGTTGATTGTTTTAGAATAAAAGAATACGACCTGTGTTGATACTTGATACTGTTAATATAATTTTGAGCATCTATATAGTTTTTTTTCTAATTTATGTGTAACATATAATTATTTTTATTTATACATATATGAGATTTTTTTACCCATCTAATATACTTCTGATATTCTACATAACAGAAATTTAGCCACTATTTGTTACATCTATCATGATAAAAATATACAAAAATATATAATACAAATCCAGCATTGGAAATTGAAAATTATCTTAATTAAGTAGGACACACATTGACGTTGATAACAGATATCAGTGCAATTATGGCAACCCCATTATACCATAGATCGATTCAAGTGCATCTGCTGCAATTTCGATGCAATCGACGCTACGGGCGGCGTTCTAAAGAGCGATAAAGTAAAATAATAGTATCAACTAGCGGTCCGCTCGCGACTTCGCACGCTGCAACTAAAGGAATTTTCATTTAATAAGGAAACGTTCTGACTTGACTACTTTCGTGACTTATTATATCCTATTATATCCTTCTAATATCTTAAGGTACATCATTGTAATTTCAAGCATAATTCCCTATAATCTATTTATTTTAAACGATTAAAGTTTCAGCTTAAAAAATTCTTCTTGCAGTAAACTTCCGGCCCAGGACCGGTATTTATGGCGCTCCATAGGGAAGGCCTTTGTCCATCAGTGGACGTGTCCCGGCTGGTATTGTGATGATGATGAATGAGTTTATCTGTGAAATACCTATACATTCCAATTTGCCGTATAATATTTGATAAATATTGTCAAAAATTGAGGAAAATTTACTAGTGCATTTCTTTGGAGAAGGGTACAAAATACATAGGGGCTTGTATCATAGATAGGGATTACTGATAGTTGTACAAGCAATGTTGTGCACAACCATTATTAGTGAATATGGATTGGTTTACAGCTAAGTGACTAGTAAAATATGAACTAAAAAATGTCGCTCAAGTGCGGTTAGTACTCGCGCACCACGGCATATACATGTAACAAAAAATTACAAGCTTGAATTTGCAATCCGGATATTTAATAACTATTTCAGCCCGATGGCATCACGCAATTTTGAGAAAATGGTCTTGACTGACGGTGAGACAGACAGACAATAAAGTAATCCTATATGAAACTCTAAAGGTGAAGTAACAAATAGTCATATTAAGGTTTTTAAGGAATCTGATGTTATCCAATCAAAAACATGAACGTAAAATGAGCTCTCACTAATTAAATATTGACTAATTCAGCGTTCTCTACTTCACCGGCAAGCAGGAATTACACATAAAATTTGTCGAGTCATATCTCGAGATTCTCCAAATACAATATTAAACCTTCAAATACATCTATTTAAGTAAAACTTGTGTTTCTTTTCCATCGATAATCGTTGTTCACATCTTTGTCTTTCTTTTTGCGTTAACTCATGAACTACTTGTCTATAGAAGTGTCTTTGTTTTAAATAAATATACCTCAATCTTATAATTAGATATAAACATCAGATTACACAAATACTAAAATCATTCCAAAAGTACTCTTCAACGGATTTTGCTTCACAATTGTGGTTGTTTGTTTTATCTTTGAGCTGGAAGTGGAAATTTTAAGGTAACATACAATTGTTTTGCACGCTTTGTCACCTCTAAGAATAGTTACTTGAATACAGACTCGGCGTTTAACGTTTTAATTATAATGCTTCTAAGATATCTTTTATTGCATCGGTTACTCGTTTGATATTAACTGATGCAGTTTAGAACAATGTGAGTAGTCTAATGTCTGTAGTCGCGTCAAAAATTACAGAAAAATAGTTAGCTTTGTTGTTGTTTGTGTTCTTTAGCGGTTTGAATAAATTTTCCTTTTTTTTACTTTAAGAAAATAGAAATTTCTCACCAGTTTTGTGGGTGCTAGACAAATCCTCTTGCAGGGTGCGGAAACTCGTGGCTGTCCGTAGGACTTGTCACCAAAGTGTAGCTTTCAGGGATTCCTTTACAATGCATTAACACTCGCCTCCACTGCCCAAGCAAGAACAAGGAAGACTAGGAAGATAGAGGATGTTATGGAACAACGTATAGGCTACTTTTATTGCAGGAATTTTCGCGGTATAGGAACTTACGTAGGAAAAAATAAGAAGAAATAATTCATAAAAAATAATAACTTTCTTTTTATATACACATATTTTACATTTTTTTTTCATAGACAAAGTGATTCGTAATATATAATACATGTATGTTACTTATGTTACTTAAGAGTAAACTCGAGAACATCGATCACTATTGATCGAAGCTACTATTAGTATGCACATGAGTTTACATATTGTGTGATGTAATGTCGCAAAAAAAATAAATATAAATACATTTCTAGATAAGTAATCGTGTAGTTCAAGCGAGTAAACACGAGTGCCTTGTTAGTTATTAAAATAAAGACAAAATAGACTTACCAAAAGTAATCAAACCAATAACTACTGTTTATATAAATCTAATCTAATCAATTTATATATTATTAATTCAAACACATTTTATATTGTTTAATAATTGCTTAAATATAGTATTTATATTATATGTTTTTTTTTCTGTTTTACCATGGATAAGATCATCTCTTTTCTTCATTTCGATCTGGGATTATTAGAACTAAAAGGACAGGACAATTTGGACTTAAAGATATTCCTCTATGGCAATGTTATATATAATGTATGTCATATACTATGTCGGAATCTCACATACAATCACTTTAGGAATGGCTCTACGGCGTGGGTGTAACGTGGGCTAGAAGAATGAGACATAGCTCATAGAATGAATCGGGCTTATTACTAATTAGTTTGTTTAACACTAATTACGATTGTTCTGTTCTGTTCTACGGTAATGGCGTTTCGAGCGTGCCAGTTGAGCACAATTCACTTCGCCAATGTCACGTTGTATGGAGAATACAATTACGATTGTTTATTACTTGTTACAGTAACATTAATTATTATATAAAAATATAATTATTTATATTTTTTGTTATATTATTATGTTATATTTGTTGTTTTTATTTTCTTTTCAGACTTCATTTTTGTAAACTACTTGTGTTTCTGTAAGTACTATGTTTAAATAAATAGAGAAATCGAATATAAAATAATATAGAGATAAAATAAAAGGTTTCTTTTAGGGATTCTTTACTTTAATTTTGAATATAATTATATTATTTTGCCAAAATATGCAATTACTAAAAATTCGAGGACGGTCTAGGACAATAGCTATCAGATTTTCTGAATAATCTAAAATTTGAAAAAGTTTTATGTTAACAAAGATTTACACTTATAATTTATCTTGGTACTTATCGAATATTTTTTTTTTTTTTTTTTTTTTTTTTTTTTTTTTTTTTTTTTTTTTTTGTTTTTTGGTTGAGTTACAATCCGTACGTTATAATTCTTGTTTTCTAAAAATTAGTAATAATTGGAACTGAGTTAAATAAAAAATATAATATTTTAACTTACTTATTTAATATGAAGCGTATAGGATTTTGTTTTACAAACATTTACTTAATCGTTATATGTACTCATATTCTTAAATACGATAGCTTCATGTATGTGTTTCTTAGCAAATTACCGATGACCCGGTTGGGATTAACTTGTATGTTGATATTCCAACGAGATGAGGTAAGCAAGGTTTGAAACCAGATCAAAAATGTTATGCGCCTTTTTTTTATAGCATGATGTTATTGTTAAAGTATCAAAAATTGAGGTTAAAAGATTGTAAGTGGTTGATTTTCAAATCACTAAAAAGCAATTCCCACTTGGCTTCATCGTTGTGTAATAATATATAGATTATATACTTATATATCTATATATCATTATATATATATATATATAGATATATTATTATTATAATATATATATATATCGTATAATATATATATTATAAATATATATATTATAATCTAATATATATATATATATATTATTATATAGTCTATTATATTATATAGATATATATATATCTATATATAAATATGTATATTATACTAAAAATATAATAGGGCTTCCACCACTTCCATCCCGCAGAGGGAACGTGTAATAATAACTATAAAAGTGAAAATACACGATTATCTCAAAAAAGCAACTCGAACTTAAAAGAAATGTACACCTTAAAATAAATTTGCCAGCTACGTCTGCAGATAAACCTCAAGCTTTAAAGAATTATCAATTAACCACTTCTTCGTAAATTAATATCCCCAAAAATTGTACCCTATTATGCATATCTTTGACATCCACAGGCATATCAATTTCACATTGGGACTTAAATTGTGAATATTTTTATATAAATTTGATTAATTGAAATAATTAAACTGAAAAGAAATCCTATTAATAAGATCCATTTGTTGCAAAAAAATACAAGCGAATAGTAAAAATTTAGCATTAAACATGAACATTTTCGGTGCATTAATCAAGTACTAAGTAATGTATTCATTAAAAAAATATTCAAGTATTCAATTTAATTACTATTTAATTAGTATGTAATTTTGGCTGTTGGCATTATTTTGTCACATATCTGTTGCCATTTACACCATAGTGCTTAAAATTATTAATGCAGCATCCTATTTCATTTACATTCACTTTAAACGGAGCAGGCATAGTGAATTTGGTGAATATTCTTGTGGCTTCCTAACCGTGGCATCTATATTTAAGAGTCATGACTAGACCTTTGGTACCTTGAAGTTATGTCATCAATCTATAAAATAAAATTATTTTATAGTTAAAAACATTATCTAAAAAAATATGACGTTTTTAAAACATGTTTAAATAAATTTGAATAAAAAAATTTTCTCTGATATGGTTAAATGTAAAAATTTTCATGTGAAAGTTCTTTAAATCTACAAAATTAATTAAATATACATTAACATATTTAGCCACTTCGTTCGTGATTATTTACAATTAGATAGTATTTCAGTATACGGTAAATTACCTGTATTTGGAGTTAATCAACCCCTTTTTTGAAATGGTGATGCATTTACTCATATTATCCTTAAATCCTCGTATTATCCGCTAAAAACTTTGGATACTCGGTAGTTTGCACATTTGCAAATGCCCATGTAATGAATTATCTAGACAACCGACGTTCATTTGGACGTTTTATAGGTTAAACTGTTGCATTGGCAAAATAACCGAACATAAGAAGCTAGCATGGAATTAGTTAAAAGTGTTCACTAAAAAATTATCAATATAATTACTAAAAAAGTAAACTCGCGGATTACTAAAAATTCTATATTGATTGCAAATTTTGCTGTCATTATAGCTGTCAATGGTTTCACGAGTACAAAATATTAGCAATCTACGAATCGACAATAATATTATTCATATATAAACAATAAATAACGATAGTGCTGCCTATATTTATGGTTTTCGGAGTAACTAAATGGTTTACCAAGATTCAATTACATTGAATATTGTTTCAAGAAGTAGCCCCCGCCGAATTCAGCAGAACTCATCGCTGAGATTTTTTTATATTTATATTTTCTTGATTGCGTGTTCGCTCTCATGCTTTATATTGTGCGTTTCCCTAATAGTTTTTCAAATTAGTTCTTTTCATTCTTAAATTATATCTAGATTATATCTATAAGTGAGGAACTGTGTATGCCTGGTCCTGGTGCGTTGCCATCCTTGTTATTTATGACAATAGAACAATAAGTAACGAATTAATTGAGTCTTATTACCGCGGTGTAAGGTATGAGAAATTCACCATAAGGTATTCTGGAGGTGATAATTATAATCTAGGTTAACGAACCATAATACACGTACATATACCGCTTTATTCCACAATCACAACACAAAAAATTATCCAGTAAGTGAATAGTCTTCATAGTTATTATTAACCTCGGAGTCATTGGGAGTTGGCGTTGGTCTAAACGTATTGATTTAAATGTAAGTCTAACAAAGATTGTTGTTATTGAACGCTTCCAACTTATCGTTATCGAGATGGCGATTGATAATAGCAACTTTTTGCACTTTAGGTTTGTGCGCCAGAAGCAAAAGGAGGAGTCAAGTTGAAGTAGACCTTTTGTAGCGAGTGCTTGTGTATAGAACGGGGAGTTACTGCTCGTACTGATGTTGAGATGCTGAACACGAGTATCAAGGATATAAGTTGGAGACGTTAGCTGTAGGGTTCAGCGTTAGCTAGCTACGAGCTTGGACCCAATTCTTCCAGATGCGGCATTTATAAGTCCTTAGTGTACTGTATTGTGTTTATGAACTGATTTTGTCCCCTCAACAACAGTAGGCCGCCCAAAGACACCTTATCCTTCCACGACAGGTTCTAGGAAAACTCTTGTTTAAATCATCAGTCAATTTGACGAGATAAAATAAATATGTGACTCAATACAGCATTTGCAATTCTATTTGTATTGTAGTCTTTAAGTTTGTCTTCGAAAACGGCTTCTTGATTTACTAGGAGCACCACGTACAGAAAAACGGTGCCAGTGATACCTGAAAATCAGGTTAAATTTAACTTAATTTGAGCAGGAACACTCCATTTACTAGACTTTATATAGAAATATCAAGGCAATTAAGAGATGAATTACAATGTTTGATGCACATAAATAACAACAATAAAAGGGTTGATTACAATAAAGTAAATATGTTGCAAAGAGGGACTTATGTCTAATAGAGATATCTTTCAGTCTAATAGTATATTTATAGAATTTAATATGTACAAATTTATGTATCATACTATTTTGTCATGGATCTTATAAAATATAATATAAAATACCTTGGTTCTTCCAAAATAGCCGAATTTCTAACGAGCAACTAAACAACACCACTTTCATACACAATAAATAGAATCCTATTCTTTTCAGTTAGCCTTCTTTAGGTGAGAAACTGCAAATAAAATATTTCTTTAAATGACAGTCAGGCCCCGAGAAAACTTTTTTTGGTGTTATTTTTTTTTTTTTTTCGCTCAATTTGCGAGAGTGCGTATGAATGCCAACACGCGCTTGTCTGATGTAGAGCAACGTTATAAAATAATTCATTACGACATGGACGGCATTATCAGGTATAAATAAATGCTAAAAAATATCCGTGAGACATTGCTAGCGTGTTCTAATCAGCGGGACGGCATGTGGAACAGGCTTCTAACAGGCAGCGGTGGGCGGCAGTGGGCGACAGCGATACAATTGTGCCCTCGCTACTGAGTGAATTTCACTTGTGCGTACACGATCTCGTTATTGCAGTGTCAGATATAATACTGTCATGACAGTCTAAGGTGTGTCATTACCAGCACTAGAGCAGGAAGGCATTTCCTAGCACTAGTCACAGGGTATCTGTTCAACAAAGGGTCTGTCGGAGGCGGATTTCAACCAGCAACCTATGGAAACTCACCACAGGCACATTCATTACATATTTACATATGTATATTTTAAATCTATTCCACCTGTGCAGTTGCATTTGGGTTTGTATCCAACATATCATCATGGTTTATCATTTGGCATGTGGCGTTCTGCATTTCCATGGTTCCAGACGCATTTGGATTATTCACACAAATTTAATTGTTGGCATTGTTGTTTGATTCATTCATATTCACACATATTTTTTATCGTTATCACTTATTTGTACCATTTATGATCAACAAGTTCATTTATGCTCATACCATTCATAGTATCATCAATCATATATGTTTTTGGTTCATCATACATCTGTGTTGTTGCATTAAATTGGCCATGCACATTTATAATTTCGGATCATTCCCAATTTTTGTTGGCATTTGGTGATTTGCGGTCAATTATAAAAAAACATTTGTCAATGTTTTTTTGACCCATCTTCATTTTTTTGGTTAAAACAACCAATCCACTCAGTCACACCTTGTAATATTGTTTAATATTTTTGTTGTTTTTTTTTGTTAATTCATATGTTGTTTCATGTCCATATTTGATGTATTTGTTGTTTTGTGCCCTCATAATTTGGTGTGTTTTTGAATATTTTTTTTTTGGCACATACCTCAACAACAATTAAATGATTTATTAGACTTAGAAGAAACTAAATGTAATAACATTTAGTAATAATCAAAAAACAACAAACATTTGAATATACTAATCTGCCATTCTTGAAGGTTTCATCAGGATTATAAGAGACCCAGGTGGCAAGTAAAAGGGCTGTAACTTCAGGCGTCGCCTAAAGCTTGGAACGCGAATGAAGACCTTCAACTCCTGGCCAAAGCATAAGGCATGTTGGTTTACATCAAATTCATCGTCACGCTCAAAATATATATTTTTACAAAGAGAAATGTAATAAAAACTTGTAAATAACATATATATGTTATATATTGAAATGTCTATTGTGATTTGAAAATAATTGTATCTTTTCAAATTCTATATACACGATGTGTTTACAAGAAACTAATACAAAAACAAACATTTTTTAAATTTATTGTATACGTTACTATGTACGGATTAATGTGCGAACGGCAAAATTGATTATATGAAGTTACACTGAAAATATAGAGGATTGTTGCTTCACACAGGTTTATCCTATTCCTAATTCTCTATTCTCCGCGAATATGTGTGTGGAGTATATTAAAATCGGTTCTGCTGTTCCGGACATTAGAAAGGCAGACAGATAAATAACAATTTTAAAAATGTTTGTTTCTTTTATGTACATACCATTGCTGAACTGATAACAAGCGTTTGTAAGAACACCATTTCCGTCGTGGAAAGAAGTTCGTCGGAACCAACATATGATAAAAATGTAGCCAAGCCTTCCGTTTCTTCGTCAGTTCTTTTTGATATTACCTTGTCATCTAACGCGCGTAGTCTGTTGAAATAATGCGTTTTATTATGCTATATTTTTTGTTGTTTTTAAGGGTTCCGTACTTAAAAAGAAAGTCTTCGTCGTACATCTGTTTGTATGTCCATCTGTAGAGTAAAGATCTGTAGTATAAAGTCTGTACTCTCTGAGAGCACAGAGAAATTTCAAAAGCCAAAAGTTGACATAGAATTGTGAAATTGAATACGAAATTGAGCATTTACAGTACAATTAAAAAGAAAACATCAAAATCGAAAAACCAAATTTATCTAATTTTTTAAGTCGTACTTTCCGGTGAAACGTGAAACAATCGTGAGAAGCATACGGAACCCTATTTGTGACAGTTCAACTCTCACTTTGCTAGTGTTAATACATACGTTTGAATAGTTAATGATGACATGTTACTTTCGTCTAGGTATATATGATGTTCATTTTGTAAGTAAATTCTGAATACATCTAACATTGCAGAGTCCAGGCACAAGTCTGAGATATTAGTATCTTCTGGTATATCATCAGAGATGTTTATACCTAAAAATATATAATATATATATAAAAAGTAACCGATTAATAGAAATAAAAAACAATTTATATGAATGACAAAATACCTGTTATTCTTGCCAACTCTTGTACAAAAGAAACTTGAGATGATTCACGTAAATTATGTGCTAATATTGTGCGTTCTTTTAGACATAACGCTTTTTCAACTGCATCAATGGCATTGATAGCTGAAATAGTCTCATCATTTACAGTATTATTTTCCTGAAAATGGTAATATGTAAGAATAGAATAGAATTGAATATTCTTTATTGCACACACACAAAACAGACAAACGATAAAAAAATCATAGTAATAAAAAATAAGCAAACAACGGTTTAATTGCTTCAAGAAATCTCCCACATACAACCTATGGCAACTAAAAGACTGGTTGTAAAAAAGAAAGAAAAGGCGAATACGGCTTAGTGCAAATTAAATATACATAAATACAAATTTTATGTTTCTACGATATAATTGTAACTGATAAAACCTGATTGTAAACACAAAGAAACAATATGCGGCGTTGAAATATGCCACTTAATTTGTTGTGATTCGAATTCAGGCTAAAAGCAGAGAACGTAGTGTCTTAACACTAGGCTTTCTCTACCTTCCCCGCCATATACAGGAAGAGGAGTGAAGCAACAGTTTTAAAAATCAATTGAAATTTTTCATTTTCATATTTCACTCTATTTTACCTTTTGCGTGAATTTTAAAGGAGGCAAGCTGATGCAGGTAAGCTTGTGATTATCTATTTTAGACATAGGTGTGTCTCTGAATTCATCGTTTCCAAGGTTAATTACAGCAAAGTATCTGCAATAGTATTATGAATATTTGCGTGTACCAGTATTATAACATATGGAAAATATATGAGGTCCTCATGGCGGAGTAAGGCAGAATTTGATTATGAGCGCGATGGTTTTGGATTAAATTCGTATTAAGAAAAAGAATTTAAAAAAAGAGGCCGTACTGGCTCAGTGCCTGACTGTAAACACGTCGAGTTAAATTATTTCATTTCTTCTTGCTCTCGTAAGAATATAAATGCGTGACATTGAGAGACGCCACTCAACACGCAGTTTCTTGAGAATGTGGCAGAAAGTCGGGACCAATGTGTTTAAACACTATATTACTTCTGTCTGTCCCGCTATATGTACATGAAACTTGGACTCTTTATGTACTCGTATATGCACTTACTTTAAAACTGACCCCAATTTCAATGTTAGTGAACTGATTTGTTCTAGCGTCCTCTTGCTATCTTCGCCGATTGTGTTCCCAGAAACAACATAGTATACACCTTCTATATTTGCTAACAGTTTTTTATCATCCAAAACGTTGACTATATGGCTGGGATTGAGAGCACTATCGGAAAGTGGTTCTACGAGCACTCCCTGCTTGGCCCACATTCTACAAAATGAAGATGAATTGAAATAATTTTTTTAACAAACTTTTATCTATGGCTTCGCTAGGCATAACTTAGACTTGTGTAAAACAAAATATAATATATATTAATAGTATAAGCCGATTTATGTCCCAGTGATTATGTAATGATGGCTGCACAAAAAAACTGGGTTATGATCTCATTTTGAAGAGCTCCAGCAATTATGATTCTTGGTTGCAATTTTTTTTAATTGTCACCAAGAAAATTTTGCGGGTGACCCACTAGTATATATACTTCTGACAGCGAATCGATTGACGTTATATAATGTAGCCTATAGCCTCGGTAAATGGACTATCGAATACAACAATTTTTCAATTTGAATCAATAGTTTCACTACATATTTATAATATTAGTATAGATATATTTTTTTAAATTACATATATCTACCTTAGTTTCAATGATAAACAATGTGATGCATTTGAAGTTACAAGAATAATATTTCTGGCACCTCGGCTTACTAATCTGTCAATTAGTTTCAATCCCAGCAATTCACTTTCCGACACTACCAACTGGGCCAATTGTGGTGAACAATTAATTCTGAAATAATACAAATATACAATTATTTTTTCCAGTAATCGTATAAAATTTGAACTTCCAGATTTGCAAGTTGGTCTTAAATACCGTTACGTTTAAAAATTTTATACATTTTGCTATCCTTTTTATGAATTAACATTTTAAAAATATTAAAATATAATTTTATCTTTTGGCTTTAGGTCTAACTCCTTATAAATGAATACCTGGTCTGGATGTAAGGAAGGTCCTCGTTTATGTTAAGTAAAACACGTCCCCGGTGACGGCTGCTAGCTTGAAGACAGAAAGCGCGAGGTGCATCTAAGGCGGAATATGTTATACGTGTCAATGGTCGCACGTATCCACGTGCAATACCCTCACTCAACATAAGCTGGAGGCTCTGAAAGTTTTCAAATATATACTAATTGTATATTATTAAACATTTAAAACTTTTATATATCAAATAACGAAAAATTAAGGTATATGTATGTATATGTGTATATATATATAGAAATAGAGAGGAAATGTTTAAGACGCTACACTGGAAAAGACGTGGTATCAACATAGATGGCAAGTACCTCTCACACTTGAGATTTGCTGATGACATTGTTATTATGGCTGAGACCCTGCAAGACCTGCAATATACGTTGAGTAGCTTAGCTGAATATTCTGCTTACATCGGACTTCGTATGAACTTGGATAAAACCAAAATTATGTTCAACAAATATGTCAGCCCGGGTCGGATTAAACTTAACGGGGTACGTCTCGTTGTTGGGGAATATACTACCTTGGCCAAACTGTGCAGTTAGGTAGAAACAATTTCGAGGTGGAGGCTCACAGAAGAATACGGCTGGGTTGGGCAGCGTATAGGCAACTTTGTCAAGTCTTTTCGTCATCGATTTCGCAAGGCCGGTAACGCACCTGTAACAGGTGACCCGAACGCTCGATTGCCTTGTCTTTCTCATAAAAAAAGCCTAAAGACGAAGGTCTTTAACGAGTACGTCCTACCGGTAATGACATACGGAGTCGAGACGTGGACACTAACAGTGCGCCTGGTCCACCAGTTTAATGTCGCTCAGCGTGCTATGGAGAGGGCTATGCTTGGAATATCTCTGAAGGATCGGATCCGAAATGAGGTAATCCGACAGAGAACCAAAGTTATTGACATAGCTCAAAGGATTAGGAAGCTAAAGTGGCAGTGGACTGGTCATATTTATTGCAGAACCGATAACCGCTGGGGTAAGCGTGTTCTGAAGTGGAGACACCCACTCGGCAAGCGTAGTGTAGGACGTCCTCCAGCTAGGTGGAGTGACGACATACGCAAAGTGGCTGGCCGTGGTTGGATGCGAAGCGCCGAAGATCGAGCTCAGTGGCGTGCTGTTGGAGAGGCTTATGTCCAGCAGTATACAAGGACAGGCTGATGATGATGATGATGAGAGATAGAGATGAGAGGAAATTACATCCATCAGAAGAAAAAAAAGAAGAATTCACAGTACGGATGCCGGGCCTAACGCGTTGTAGGAGGAGAAGTGCCTGGGACTAAGTGTAGGTTTAAAGGGGAGGTCCTATTAAAATGCATTAACACTTACCTCCACTGTCCGAGCCCCTCCCGCTACCTAATCAAATTTGAAATGATTCTAGCACCGCCCTCGAAATACGTTCTAGGAAATTAATAAGTAATAATTCTAAACAGGCCGCGATCTTTAAGCAAACTATAGAAAGATTTCGTTATTATACCCTTAGTTCCTACTCAACTGCATACAAATGAACTCTAAAACTATTCCTAGTCGAATTATATATTTATATAAATTAATAGATAGTTATATTATTAAGACTGCTCTTAGAAAAATCAATTCAAAAATTAAGTGTAATGAGACTCGAACCCACGTCTCTTCGACACTGTCCAATTGCTTTAGCTAATTAAGAGGTACGTTCTTAAACTTGGCAAATATTAAAAATAATTGTGACTCAATCTCGTAATAAAACGTACGTAATAAAACGTAACGTGTATGTACGTACGTAAATTAAACGTTTTTTATTAAACTATACCACTGTAAAGTACCTTTAGTTCATCTGCCCTTGGGTTCTCTATCATAGAACCCAAATTCAATGTGGTGTAAGACATTCCTTTCATCAAATATTTCATGCCAAAGTTATATTTTTCTTTGTTCAGCAACAAGGACGTATCGATCAAGATACCCGATTCTGCGCAGCACTTTAATGAAGTCTAAAAAATAATATGTAATGGATTGTTACTAAATTAAAATTAAATAGCACTTAATAAAATTTATCTTCATCAGATCATCAAAAGAAATACTAATAAGTTCTGGAGCTATCAAACACGAAACATTGTCGTGTATTTTGCTGTAAATTAAGCAAAATTTAAGACATAAAATTCAAAATAACTTAATATATAACCAATATAATGATTTCAAAAACTACTCGTCAAAATTATATAAAAATCAGTTTCATTTGAATACAATAAATCAACAATGTATGAATCCATAATGTGCTATATATTTATATAGCTATATATTTTATCTTCATAAGTCAATTTTGTAATAGAAATATTTGTATGTTTTAGCTTACGTTTTTAAGATCTCCTTTTACACAAGACACTATTACACTACAACCTTTACCCTTAGTGGCATGCAAGACCATATCACCAAAACTGTCGTCACGTGAATTCCCTATATGACTATCTGAAATAGAAATTTATTGTTTAATATTGCTATATGTAATCGATATCAAAAATGTACATGTTTAAAATAGATGAATATCCAATATTGTGTATAATGTGATAAGTAATCTAGTTATAATATATTTTTATTCAAATATATTATGATTTGAGATGTGCAGACTATGATTTTGGCCGATTAGTCGACTAGTCGGCCAAGTCGATAATTTGTTAAAATCTGGAAGATAGTGTTCTTCAATGTTCACGTACAATCCTAACGTAAAGACTCGAGATCAAGAGATCTCAATACGAAAATACTCGTTTTAGAAACTTGATATGACAAGTTACAACAAAATATGAGCTTCTGTAAATATCCAGAAGCTCTGTTTGTCGAGCCGTTTATTTTATTTGGCAAAATACAATATTATTATAATATCTATAATATGAAAAATAGTACCTTGAAGTTCTGGGAAGAGTTTTCGTAAGAATCTTTTCTTCTTATTATCACTAACTGTAGTGAAAACTTTACAACCGAATGCCAAAGCGATAGATATAACAGCTTGACCAAGGGCTTCGGTACCACTATGAACTAAAATTTCAACTCCTCGCTTCAACTTTCCCTTTATGCACTGAACAAAAATGATATAAATAATAATTAAATTAATGATAATTTTACCAATTACAATTTTTGCCTTCAAAATATTTCATATATATTTTTGTCTTTAACTCATTTCTCGGTTAACTACTAATAAAACTTTTACTTCATTATTTTTTTTTAAGTTAGGTAATTTATTATTTCTATTCCAGAATTCAATACTTTAATACTCTTTGACCGATTTTTAACAAATTAAAACTAAAAATAATAATATAAAAGACTAGCGACCCACTCGCGGCTTCGCCTATTAAGTAAACTGAATTGCGTTCGTTTCGATGCTAAGTATACGAAATCATATCTTCAGTAAACTCGTATTTAATATAATATAAATATATATATTTTATATATAAAACTAGCCTAGCCTCATGCCAGTTAAAATCGCGGCAAAATCGGTCCAGCCGTTTCATAGATTAGCCGGAACAAACAGACAGACAGATAAAAATTTTAAATAATGTTATTTTGGTATATGTACCGTATATATTTTAATATACATGTAGTAAAGACACTCTTATTATATTTATTAGTAAGTATAGATATAGTTAATGTTACCAAGCTGTAGAAAGCGAGACAGTATGCCAATGGAACGGTAGCTGCGTCTTCCATACTCCAATGTGCCGGTACTGGCCATAAAAGTTCCGGATTCACTTTTACGTGTGTACGAATTGATTCGCTTGCTGCAATCCCCATTACGCGAGCCCCACTAACAAATTAAAAATATAAATAACAAAATAAAATAAAAACATTTATTATCTTTATAATATAATATTTATTAACTATGTCTGATTATTATTAATATTTTTCTATAATCGTTTTATTTTATCGTTTTTAAACCGATATTTATTATGTTGTTTAGTTATTTATTATGTTTTATTTGTGACATAATTCAGAACATTCTATTGGTGGACTATATGAATAAATAATTATACTAGGAACGGCAGAGCGAAGACACCGTTTTCCACTAAACGTCCAATTTTCGAGGGGAGTTAAGTAGCGGAATTTAAGGTCGTGATTTGTCTTCTCTTCACTGATATTCACATACCGAGTAGGAATCGAACCTACAACCGTTGTGTGTAAAGACATCGTTTTTTTTTCAAGACATCGTAACTTTCAATCTATTCAGTACTGGCCCCCAAGTACTATAAAAATGCAATACGTCCTATAGGACAATTACTGAACGTAATTCAATCGGTAACTCGGTAATCGACCAAGTGTTATAACCCTAAATGTTGGGCGACCATAAATTACTACACGAGCATGTTTTTTTTTTTCCGACCTTATCCTATAAAATATATTTAATTTTTATTACCTATGAGTAGTTCCGCTAAAATCCAAAACGACTGATACTTCTGAATTAAACGAAGTATTCCTATTTCCTTTGGAACTTCGATTTTCATTGAGTCCAGCTAATGTACCTATAATATTTAAACCATGTTTTATTTGTATAACTTTTCACATATCAAAGAACAACGAACCCACGCTATTGTACTTGGAAATATAATAACTATAACAGCTAATTATGTAATTTTTTGATTCCGTAGTTCAAGGGGGAAAAATGAATCTTTATGGACCACTTGGTTGGCGGTCCTGTGTATCCGTGCGTCAATACATTTTAGTAAATCGGGAGTGCTATCAATGAAATTAGTATGGTCTATAACGTGTACCTTAGATTAGAGCAAACAAAACTCAACTATTCAACGCGTTTCAGCTGAATTTGTCCGAGATTTCTACGTAATACGGCGATTACTCAAAGATTAAGGTCCCTTTTGACCTATGTTATGAATGTTGGCAAGAAGTTAAACTTATAGTACACCAAAGGAAAAATACCGAAATTGAGAAATCTATAGATACGTCCCAGACTTGATATCATAAACTTGATATAATTAATGCACTTATTTATAATCCTTATATCCAAACTATTGCACTGGGCCCGCGAATTTAAGTTTGTCCAACTACTACTGTGACTCGCACTTTGACCGTACTTTTTACCTTTATGTCCTATGCCCTTGCTGGGTCTGAACTCCGAGGCGTCTGTCCATTGCAGGTATTTTAAATCTCCTATCCTTTCATTTCAAGTGCCATTGGTCGACCTTTGACAAAAGTTTCTCTGAACAGGCAAGTAATATTCCACCCCCACTGGCCTAAAATAATACTTTATATACTTTAATATCAAAATCTTTTGTTTTTTTTTAGGCTTCACGCTTTTGAATGCTATATAGAACCCACATCCTAGTCAGCCTTGTCATAGAGACACATTGTCGTTATTTTTTTTTTTTTTTTTTTTTTGACGCAGGGGAAATCTTTAAAGCTACCCATTCCTTTTATAATAGCTGGGTTGTTGGGATTTTCACACTCCCTAAAACCCTGCGATTGCCGTCCTCGAACACAACGGCGGGCCCGGGAATCGGTGGAACCGCTCCGTACCCTACTTCACGTGACATCTCCCTAAGAGCCACTTTAAGAGAGTAGACTCTTGTTTTTTTTTTTTTTTTTTTTTTTTTTTTTTTTTTCTTTTCCCACCCGCAGTAAGAATAAATTAAGTCTAACCTAATATAACCACTAGGAAGATTAGCGAAGCGTGCCACCACGGCGACGTTCTATGGAGAGAAGATTCTCCCTCCTCCCGATCTCGTTCTGCCGCTCTTTTGAGACAGTACTGTCCCTCACAAAAGGTGCTACGTACGGCGTCCACGCTGATTCCCTACCCAAAAGTGTCCTTTGACTACGGAAGCGGAAAGATTACGGCCCGACTTCTTCCGTTAAGAACCATTTTGTTAGTCTAAGGAAAACGTGATGACATGCCCATATTTGGTGGAGAGAGATCGCACTGGTATCCTTTTTTCTCTCCCCTATATCTGATGTAAAAGCCTAGGTTTAGGTTCTAGGTCTACGTTGCCATTTTTCCGCACGATTTCAAGACATTTCTGTTCAAGGAAGGACTTTAGGCTTACAGTCAGACTTATACCAATCATGAATATATCAATCAGATCTGTATTTCAAATTACGACCTTTTTAAATATATTTACGGCCATATCAGTAAGTGGTATTTGATCAAGGTGTTGTTCGAATCAATACCTTGCGTTGATCATTACCAAAGTTATCCTTACGCTTCTTCTTTCGTTTCTTCTTCTCCTTTCCTTCAGCGTGGCTTGTAGCAGGTTAACGGTGGGTAGACGGTCAACAATATGAATTGTTTTGATTAGGGGTATAGCATGGTTCTTTCTTAAGTAAGCAAAGCAAGATCGGATTCCGTTATTAAAACTGTGACAGCCACTGGTGCCTAAATTGGGGGTGAGTCAACGGGACGCCATATTGCAAGTTCCAACCTGTTGACTTTCATCTATGGGCACAAACTCTTTTATAAAGTGTTATGGACGCCTTATTAAATTTCTGAACTGTATTTCATATTGACAATAAACGTTTGACATTTAAGATGCTACGCAGCACTTGGCACATCTGTGAACGAAAATTTTTTAAAGTATTACATTTTAAATTATTAAACTCGTATTAGGTTTAATTATGATCACACACTCAGTTATCTTACATGTATCATTTGAATAATTTGTTAATAACACTAACTCAAAATCACTATACAATAACTTTTGCGGAGTATGGCTTTCATCTTATCTTTGCTGATTCTTGAAAATTTTATTGGCCTCCTGGTATCTCGATAGACCTCAATAATTTCTTGAAAGCTTAGATGTACTGTTTTTCAAATATTTCACTAGACTTTAGTGTCTGGGGGCTTGTTCAATGTCTGTGCTACATTTGTATGTTAAGTAGATAGTGCTGATATTTTCTGTAAAATAAATTAATTTCCTTACTTATATCTGAGAGCTACACGCGCTTACAGCTATATTCGTAGAAAGTAATTTGAAGTTTCAGCTCCTTAAAACATTGTTTTATTGTAACCAATTTGTCGACAAAAATACTTTATAGGATTTATACTAAACCCATAATTGATCTTAGCTTTGCACCGTACCAACATCATCGATCTGTACAGAAACTCGCTAAATCTACAGTAGCGATCACTAACCTTTATATTATTTTATTTAGCAATAGATTTACATAAAGAGGTCTGAAATTATAATAACAGGAATATTATTTCTATACATCTCTAAGAATAGTTTTTTTTGAGCGATGTGGACAAATTTTAAGTGCTTTCATCCAAACGTTTTTATTGATAGATGGTAATCATTGATCTTATATCCTTCTATATTATACCCACCACACACACCCTAAACTTATTGAATAGTTATAAATTACATAAAAAAACACGTTCAATTATATTTTCTTAATTAATAGTCCTTCATCGTGGCAGAGAGACAGTGACTGCCCATACGGTTGCTTTGAGTTTGATTTCCCCCACTTGAATAACCTCGGCTCTGTAAGACAAGCGCGACCATAGTTTCCGCCCTCACGAAATTCTCTCTCCAATTTGGGCATAAAAGAACAATGAAAGGTATCTGCAAAAAAATTATCTTTGTCTAATCCTGTTATAATATGGGATACAGTTAGACGCTGAAAAAAACAATATTAATATCTAATCATACCTGAACAATAATCTTGACTCTCATTTATTTTAGCAGGGATTACGTTTACTCCATCTACTTGATTACTAGTATAATAGATGCGTTTTACAATCAATAATCTCTTTTATTAAATTAGTTGAGAACGTTTCAATGAGCTCTCTTAGTGTTTCAATTGAAGCTACCATCTATGATGTTACCCAATTTTCAATTCCATTCAAATTTGCTTTCAGATAATGATAAAATAGCATTATATACACAGAATTCACCCCTGCAAATATAAAATACATATAGTTAGTCATTTTTCCCTAAATAATGTTAAATTTTAATACATTTTCTAATTGTATTGTAAACTTACGAATAGTTTTTATAGTCCCTAGTAGAGAAGCAGTTTATAGATTCATCTGATTTCATTTGCATTGCGTCTTCAATGTTTTCATTCATATTTTATCTGAGGCGTCTACATTTCCAATTATGTCCCTATCATTACATGGGTACATTCATCTAATACCTAAATTGTATATAGTATTTCAAACATTATGTTCCATATCACAAGAAAAGCAAAATTTAAATGATTTAGCTTACTTTTTTCAAACGACCGTTTCCTCCTATCAAAGTATGTTAAAACGTAACTTTGATGACACGAAGAAGTGGCTTGTATAGAAATGTACGTCCATTAACTTGAACAGATAGCTGTCTCTTTCTACGCTAGAACCATTGCTAGAGTTCCCAGACCCACCAGAGCATCCGAAAATGGATATAGATTTTTTCCCTAAAATTAAAGTTTAAGTTTTTCTTATACATAAAACTGAAGTAATTCATTGCTTAAAATATACGTTTTTGTTTAATTTCTATTTAAAAGGACATAGAAGTGTAATGATTTTAAGACTATAACATCAAATTAAAACAATATAACTAAGGCTAAACTATAATAGAATAACACTTAAACAAAATTTGTACTCTCTGATAGCCACTTTCGATGACATAAATGAAAAATTTTATTTATAAAGTCTAAGCGAAAAACGAAATTGCGGGCAACAACTATTCGTAATAAATTAAAATGTATCAACTCCCCTCTTATTACGTGACCTTTTTCAAGAACACGTTCTCAGCATCATGAGTGGATAACACGAGCTTAGTAGCGTCAGCTATTTTTCTTGAGCGATCTGTATAAGGTAAGTTCCTGCAAATTACTTAAAGAAACAGTACTGATACTTAAACAGTCTTTTGTTTTTGCATATTTATGTATATAACTACGAGTATAATATATTTACCATTTTTCATGATGTGCCCATTCCACTAATGTTGATAACATTGGTGTTCCAGTCGACACGGAAATTCACTTGATAAGAACTTCTAGTTTAGGGGTTAAGTCCTCCCATGTAAGCCTCCAATTTATATTTACCTTTATATATTCAAATAATTTCTTGTTAGTTGCACAATATCTTCGTCAACAGATCAGACGCAGACTTCACAAGGGCCTTATATAATAAAATTATTAACTAAAATAAATATAATAAAATTTATTTATTAAGTATATGTTATGATCAATTTAATAAAATAAAACTCTTCCATGGCATCAAGCACGTGATGAACCTTATCCGGTGTCCGCGCCTTGTGAGTGGTACATGATGGCACGATTCAGGAAGCGACCTTTTCACGATGTCTTGTACAATCCATGTGGTGCACTCTCTATCCCTAATTGCATTGGCTGGAATCAACCTTGATGTCCTCTTCAAAAAGCACCGGAATTCTTAGCAAATATTTTTCCTTACATTACATGTTTTGTATGTCATGGAACAAAGCTCGAAAGTGCCTTTATGAAAGGAAAGGTTACTGACCAGTAAATTATTGTATGGTATTCGGCGAATACTATTTAGCAATTCTTCCTCCCTCTGTCCTTTGTAGAACTGCTACCCATTTTACTGCTGCTAGGGCTTAGGCGTTTTGATTACTTTCACTTAATATTTAGTATACCGGACCTTTCACGCAAAATATTTAATTTAGAATAAAAAAGGTCACTCAAGTTACCCAAAAACTGCTGCACAATATATTTCCCTGCTTTAGTCACTGTTGCGCGAATGATAATGCAATATTCGAACACGTGTAACTTCTTTAGACGACAATAACCTTGGAAGTTTAAATGGGCTAAAATTTTGTCATTACGACGCTTGTCCGGATATGGTACTTGAGCAGGACCATTGTGACAGCGCTTCTATTTCTGGTGTGCACATTTTCACAACTGCCTAAAAAAAAAAAAAAAACATGATATTAAATATATAAGAATTACAAAAAATCTTATGAGTTATTTATTACATCCAATTGTTAGTTGAAGTTTTATGTTCACATCTTTCCTAAATGCCAGAGGAGAGCTAAATGGGAAGTACTCTTAATTGTGGTATATCCTTAAAATTCATATATACCTGTTGATATACAATCCCCACTGCTGTGCCATAGTAAACACCCTCTAATGAATGGGGTTTGCAGTGTGATACCACTCTCGACTAAAGGCAGAATAAAATCATTTCTTCTGCTGTCAAACTCCACAGCATACGCACATCCCAGTTCACCCACACTATGATCCTAAAAATAAAAATATTTGACTTTTTTTTTTTCCGGCATATTTCGCCGGGAAGACAGAGGGCATAAACAATAGAGACAAACATATATAGAGGGATATATATAGAGGCCAACATAGAGTTAAGACACCCCGTTCCCTACTTTCCGTCCAATTTACGAGACTTGGCGTATATAGTGGACAGAACTCACGCTACGCTTGTCTCACACCAAGTGAAAAATAAAAAAATTAATTCATATGCTGGGGAATACAGTCAGAGGTTTAGCAGACGCTCCTCGGCACTGAATTTAATTACAAATTGTAAATAACGAGCTTAAGAGTAAAAATACTGTAAAAAATCTTGAAATCATTACCTATAATGTTGTCAGGATATTATATCCATGATTTTTGCTTTCAGAATGTCCGTAAGCCCTATTTTGAATTGCGGCTATTCCACAAGGAGTGCAGAATGTTCTCAAATAATTTGTATCCGTTAAGTTATTCTATTCTATGTCACTGTCCTTTAGGTCAAGCACGTCGGCATCTATAATAAAGTCAATTAGATGTTTTATTAAGTTGTTAGAATTATTAAAACATTTTTTAAAAGATGTAGTTGTCTAGTAGAATCCTGTATCACTATGTACAAAATGTACATCGCTAACGAAAAGTCCTTGGGACCGGTCAAAAATAAATTTTGTACATAAATATAATATAGCGAAGGCGTATATATATGTAGTAATAATATAGTGTGTTAATGGTAATCGCACAGGAGGTCCCGTCCATCACGATTGTATATAAGCCGAAAATACAATTTATAAATCGACCACACTTTAATTTGCGTCGTACCACTGCTTTTGTGTGAATTGACTCCAGTTTACATACAATGAAAAAAAAATTCCACGCTCCGTATCTTTTGGTTTAGGTGACTAGCTATTTTGCTATTAATTTTAGTAAAAACGCACCTTCGTGCGATTGAGATAATGATATTGACAGACAAATTGCACATAGATGAAAACAAGGAATCCTACAGGGTTAATTTGTTCCTTTTTAGGTACAGACGATAAAAAACAGGTATTTATTAGTATTTATCTTTAGGTGCATAAAAATACGCTAATGCAAAACTTGACAAAATTTTATATTCCCGTTCCAAATGGCAGCAGCAAAGATCGGTATACGTATAGTTCTTTTCCCTGCCCTGCCCACTGAGATCCCATTCCGCTGTACTAAACCAAACCGGTCGCTTTAAGTCATCGAAGTATCATTTTTCGCTTACTAGCTGTAAGTCCCCTTGTCGTTGGTGTCTGATTATGATAACACGTTTGTAAAAAAGTAGGACAAAAAAAATTGGATTTTGACAAACATTTGTTACTCAAATTCGTTGCGCTGACTTTAGGACGTAAAACGTAAAATTTACATAGAAACACTCTCCGCAAGGCACCCAAAAATTCCAGCAATCTACTCCCAGTTGTTGCAGTCATTCTCTATTACAGACCTTTATATATATAGTAAATATATTGCAATAGCACCATACCAGAATTGTGTTCTCTGCCCCCATTGTCCATGAATGCTTTGTTTTGTGAATATTACGGAAATAACGCCAATTCTTTCAGGGTCAACGGGACGTGATTGCAAATCATTGATAATTTTTATACGAATTCTTTGTCGGACTGATAGAGCTATAGTTGTGTATATCAGTCTTGTCACGAGATCGGTCCTCATAACATATAATTAAAATATTTCTATAAAGATAAAAAAATATTTTGTCTTCATGTACCTTTAGGTAATAAACGTTATATTTTAATCTACTTGAGCTTGTGATGCGCTTTCAACAAACATAGCATTGACCCTGTACTGATAGAATTATTTACAGCTGTAATAAGAATGATTGAATCTTTTCATTCTCTTTGACAACCCGTATCCGTCCTTTCGCGAAGAGCTTGCAATAGCCTGGCGTGGTGAGTCAATTCAAATTTGCGCTATAGTCTGGGGGCTGTGTGGTATGCCAGAAGCACGTTTCAATAAAAATTAATGTATTAACTAAGAAAAAGATCTAATTTAATTTTGGTCTCTAAATATTATGAACAGTCTTACTTTCGTAATGGCGGATATTCCGGAAGCGGCTTCTCCATATCCAATATTAGACATAACGCTACCTATTTTTAAAGAATCACTTCTATTCTTACAAAAAACTTCATCGATAACCTCTAACTCTGATTTGTCAGCTTCAGCGACACCTATAAAATTATAGTCAATTTATAAATATTCGCAAACAATATACTGAAATAATTACGATACAAAAATACTACGTATTTTATTTTTACGTATACGGTACGGTATAGGTATACGGTACGATACGATATAGGTATACGGTATAGGTACAGTTCGATGTTATCAAAGAATCTATAAAACGAGCCAGTAGTAAAGTCAAAAAACCAAAGCAAAAACTTACAAAGCTGTCAAATTACACGATTAAACTTATTGATTTTAGAAAAAAGGACAGAGAAGTAAAAAGGAATATTAGAAGAGATATAAGAAAATATAATGTTAAGCTATACCAAAATGCACTAGAAAGAAACACCTCATTACGAATAGCTAAACAAGGAGCAATAATCGAAAAGTATTGGATTACCAGTCTAAAAGACGGTCAAGGAAACAAACATCAGAACAGAGAAACTTTATTAGAAATTTGCACCAATTTTTATAAAAACCTTTATGCGCTACCCCAACAACATAGTAATGATAATAGAACCAGTTTTACCTGCAACCGCAACCTCAACAATTACAAATGCCCTGACCATATACCTCCAATAGCTGATTGGGAAGTCCGCTTAGCAAAACAAAAGTTGAAATGTAATATTTATTACAATTCAACTTTTGTATTGGTAAGCGGACTTCCCAATCAGTAGTTATTCCATCCTCACCTGGGGATTTCCCCAGGTGAGGATGGAATAACTACTGAAGTTCATAAAACGGGCGAATTTATACTTTTACCATTCATTACAAATTTGTTTAATTCAATACTTAAATCTGGCAAGTTTCCTGAAAAATTTTGTCATTCAAATATTATACTATTACATAAAAAGGGCGATAAATCAGACATTAATGGTTATCGTCCCATCAGTCTTGTCTCCCATCTCTATAAATCATTCATAAAAGTAATAGAACAGCGGATCTCTCAACAACTACACAATGAACAACCTCCCGCTCAAGCAGGCTTTCGCTCTGGTTTGTCCACTACTGATCATCTTCACATCGTTAACCAAGTAATTCAAAAGCATCACGAATTCAATCGTCCTCTATATATAGCATTCGTTGATTACACCAAAGCATTCAATAGCTTTTATCATGAGTCCATATTTCAAGCTCTTCAAAATCAAAATATTGACCCATTATATGTAAATTTACTTAGAATTATTTACAAACAGAGTACAGCAGCAATCAAATAAAAATATTGAATATCGGACCTAAGATGTCAATCTTAGGTCCGATATTCAATATATCCAACGGAGTGAAGCAGGGTGATCCGTTGTCTCCAAAATTGTTTAACAGTGTTCTGGAGGAAGTGTTCCAGAAAGAAGTGGTTGGTTGGGAGGGCAAGGCTATTGTCGTTGGTGAGAAAAGGTTATCAAACCTTCTCTCACCAACGACATAGACATAGTCCTGTTCTCCTCATCCGCATCAGAAGTACAATTATTGCTCGAGGATCTGAGCAAAGCAAGCCTTAAAGTGGGACTGAGAATGAATATGTCGAAGACCAAGCTGATGACCAACAGCTCACAGCAAAAGGTGACAGTAGGTTTAGAGGAGATAAACTACGTCCAGGAGAACATCTACTTGGGCCAAATAGTATCCTTTCAGTGCCAACAAGAAAAGGTAGTCGAAAGACGAGTCGAAAATGCCTGGAGGAGCTTTTAGTCTATGCGCGATATGATGAAGGGCAACCTTCCTCTTTGTCTTAAAAGAAAATTGATGGACGTGTGCATTCTCCCAGTGCTCACCTATGGTTCTCAGACATGGTCTTTCTTGACAAATTCGCAGAAGTCCACCGTTAAGGTTTGCCAACGCGCGATGGAGCGCAGCATCTTAGGTGTCAAATTGATAGATAAAATCCGAAACACCGAACTGTGCTCTTGCACAAAAATCACAGACGTTGATGTTAAGGCATTAAACTGGGACTAGGCTGGATACGTTTACCGCATGCCAAACGAGTTTTGGGCTAAAATCACTACCTATTGGATCCCAAACTCCAAAAGACGAATTGGTAGACCAAAACGGAGATGGCAGGATGAGTTGTACCAGTACAAACCTGATTGGACCAAAATAGCGCAAACCAGGGAAGAGTGGAAAAAATGGAGAGAGGCCTTTGCCCAACAATGGGACAGTTCAGGCTAATATAATATAATAAAAATACTAAAATCATTATTATTTGTTACCTGATCCAAACGCTTCAACATAGTCGACAGCTTCTGGTGAAACTTTTGCTTCTTCATAAAACTTCTTAAGAAAATTAGCTCCGCTAGAAGGATTTCTGTAAAACCCATATTTCGGTCCCCTTTCATCCCTTTCTAGTGACGTAAATTCGCATTTAACGTAAGCAACTTCAGCATATACTCTGCAAAACGAAGTTATTTTACTAATGACGAAAGCGAAACGCGAGCGAAGTTTGATACAAATCTATATGGTGGAGAAGTGAATTGGTATACCTTAGAGCATCTTTAGCTTTTTGTAAGAAAAGAACATTAATTGCTTCGGATTTGGCACATCCGTTGGAGTTGGCGTCAAAGGATTTTGTTTTGCCGTCCATACTCAATTGCATTATTCTGAAAATAAAAATGGTATGAGGATGGAAATTAATAGTTTTGTCCTAAAAATCAATAAGCAACATACTATAGTAAGATTTATACATTATGTGCTAGCTGATATATTTTTATCATCATCATTTTTACAAAAATGTCTAGCTTTCCTCTTTGTTCATCTACGCGTCCACCTCAGTAGTATGTTCTTTTTAAATACTTTTTATAAGTTTTTGCTTTTCTGCATAGAAGACAATAGAACTCTCGTATCCGGAGAATCAATACTCCATTATTGGAGAAACTCGAGTTCTAGCTTCAATTAATTTCAGGTTGAGTGATGAAGTAAATATAATTCCACCCTTTTTCTCCGTGCGTTTAGGGTAAACTAAGGGGATCTAGTGTTAAGACACTCAATTCCCCACTCGTCACCCAATATCGAGACATTTCGTGTTGAGTGGCGGAACTTAACGGTGCGCTTTATCTTTTTACCCTGTTATGATTTAATTGATCTGAGTGAGAATTGAACCTACAGCTGACGCTGGCTTTACATATCATTTAATAATAACTAATATTTCACCTTCCATAATGAACAGATGATTGCGGATGTAAGCACAAGTTGGATCCACCAACTATAGCTGCGTCACAATCTCCGCGAGTAATCGCCAAGTACGCCAGTTCCAATGCGCCAGCTGAACTACAACAAGCCTCATCGACGGCCATAGACGGTCCTTTAGCATTCAGCCAGTACGAAATACGATTGGCAAACATTGTTTTGCTGCATCTACATAAACATATTAGAGAAAAATGTTTTAATATTACAATTACACACTGTTCTTTTCTTTTTTCGCAGATATGTTGTAACTGGCGTATGCCAGTTTTTGTATAAAAACATACATATTATTCAAAAAAATTAAGTATTGAATAATTTAATTAAATACTTTATATAGCATAGGCTGGAAACCAATCTACATGTATATGTATATGTATGTACTTAAAGGAGTTCATGATTGCACCGTGAACTGCATTTACTTTGCAAAAATCCATTATTTAGAATATATAAAAATTTACCTAGTAAAAAAAGTGAATATAAAGTAATGTAAATACATTTTAGTTTTTTAAATTAAGTAATCACATTAAAATTTGAATTTTCTTCGTTGAATCAGTTAAAACCAACGATCACGTAGTATAAGTTGAAATGTATCATAAGCAAATGTGTTTTTGAAGCGTTTCATTACTTACCCAGCAATACCGAAGCCTGTCCTGGAACTGGCGACGTAAAAACACGCTTTTTCTGTCTCAGAAAAGCAACTGCCGATATATACACCGACTTTTTTGCCGTAAAGCTCCACGGGACTGACGCCTGAAATGAAAGGAAGCATATACATTATTTTTCCTACCATTTCATAGATCTGAATATTTCACAATGGCCTTGACAGACGGACAGACAGACGAACAACAAAGTGATAAGGGTACGGAACCCTAAAAATATCATGAAAAAAATTATTGACTTTATATTTGAATCTAGACGGAAAAAGAACTAGTTTAAAAATGTATCCTTCGTCTTCCGTGTATTTCTCGAGACATTTCGTATTCTTGTTAATTCATTATAGTAGGCAAATTAGGTCTTTAACAGGATTACTTATATATTTTCAAATAATTAAATCATATTTTATTCAATGCAACAGAGGAAATATAATTTAAAGAAAAGTATATGTAACTTTTCTCGGTAATCTCGATATTACTGAAGTATTGCTCACTTACCAGCATCATAAATAGCTTGGTACGCCTGTTCCAATATTTTACGTGCCATAGAATCCATATTATTTCCAAGACGGTAGTGGACCTTAAAGAACTGTGCATCAAATAACATCAAGTCGGGAACTTTGCCAGTGTACTGAGCCACCTCAGGATGCTCATATTGCCAACGAGAATTTTCTGCGTTAACGGGGTTAATCTGGAAAATAATTATATTTTTGATAGTTACTTATAAAAATGCATAATACGTACACCATCATCAAAATAAGTTTTTTTTTTCAAACACGTATAATATATTTATTTACGCGTAACTAAACAAAAATAAATGATTCAAATATTTTGCCTGTCAGTCTTTCTGTTTATAATTGATTTAAATAAGCCTTTAATCGTTAGATCCAGAAGATTGTAGAGCAACATATAGGCGGACGAAGCCGGGAACCGGTCGCTAGTGCATTTTAATATAAACTTAGTATGTGAAAATATTGATATTATTTTAAATAATCTTTCGAAATCTCACCTTGTTATATAAAATATTTGAAAGCTCCTTTACATTATGGGACTCGGGATATAAACCTGACATGCCCGTTACAAAGACTTTTTCCGATGATCTGCCCCTCATATCCATTTCTTCAGGCTTTACAAAACTACTTGTTATAGTCGCCATTTTCTATAAGCAAATACATATTTTTTTTATTTTATTTTAGTAGTGTAGTTTCATAGTGTCTGGCTATACGGTGATGGTCGTGGGTTTGGTTTCCGGTATCTCGAAAATCGAAAGTGGAATATCTTAACACTCGGTTCTTTCTGTCTACCAACATAAATTCAAATTCAAATAATTTTATTTAAACAAAAGAAACCATGATAAATTTTTTGAACATCAAAAATTTTACCACCGATACCACTAAAGTTAAAGCCTCAGACCTGAGAAGAACCGGCGCAAAAAAGTCAGTGGGACCTCTTTTTTATTTTTTTTATATGGTCATTCACAATTATACAATTATTTATTTTATTGTTGACAATGATACGCTGAGATAGACTGGAGCGAGCATTTCATTCCCAAGGTAGTTATCATTTACAAATCATTAATTAGGTAAATAATCTTTAACACGCAACGTCTTTTCAAAAATTTAAATTGTGATATAAGAACATTCTTGGACATTTACGCAAGACAAAAATAAGATTAAAATCTCTCTTTTTAGAGAGGACTTTATTTGAATTTGATCGACTCTGCACTTTCTGCCAATTTAGATACCCAACGCAATGTGAGAATTAAATAATTAATTAAATACACACTACACTTATTTTCTTACATTAACTTATTTTTATTCACATATATATATATATATATATATCTATATATATATATATATATATATATATATTATATATATATATATAATATACTTATATATAATATATATATATATATATTATATATATATACTATATATATATATATTATCAACCATGATAAATTTTTTGAACATCAAAAATTTTACCACCGATACCACTAAAGTTAAAGCCTCAGACCTGAGGAGAACCGGCGCAAAAAAGTCAGTGGGACCTCTTTTTTATTTTTTTTATATGGTCATTCACAATTATACAATTATTTATTGACAACAATTATTTATTGAATTATTTATTGACAATGATACGCTTGAGATAGACTGGAGCAATCATTTCATTCCCAAGGTGTGTTATCATTTACAAAATCATTAATTAGGTAAATAATCTTTAACACGCAAACGTCTTTTCAATTTTTTTTAAATTGTGATGTAAAACATTGTTGGACATTTATACGCAAGACAAAAATAAGATAAAATCTCTCTTTTACAAAGAGACTTTATTTGAATTTGATCGACTCTGCACTTTCTGCCAATTTAGATACCCAACGCAATGTGAGAATTACAATAATTTAATTAAATACACACTACACTTATTTTCTTACATTACATTTATTTTTATTTTCATATATATATATATATATATATATATATATATATATATATATATATATATATATATATATATATATATATATATATATATATATATATATATATATATGCAAATTGATGTAAATTTAAAAAAAAATTACCTGCGAAAGCCAAAACTGTTATACAAGAAAATATATCTGTCACAACCACTTGCGCCCACGACCGAACTTCGTCTTAGTCTAGATATACATTACAATGACTATATATAAAACAATAATTTAAATAAAAAAAATTACATCGGCAGCTATTGTGCAATTTGAAAATGTCAACAGTTTACGTAAATTAAAATATTTTATGGTAATGATAAATTTGAAAAGTTCAAACACCGTAGACGCTGCATAATTTCTTTTAAAACAATCTTCAACTTAGTATTAACTTTTTTTAATTATTATAATATTTTTTTTTAATTTTTTTTTAGCTTTCAACTGTATCCTGCATATAACAGGGTTTTTTTATTAGTACTACACACCACGGACATGAGTCTTTCCTGCTTTTTGTACTCTTTTCTTTTCCATCTGTGTTTGTTGTGATTTTGCATTTTCTTTAATTATTGGTGAGCATAATTAAGTACATCACTGTGTGCAACAAAAGATTTTACACAATACTATTAGGGCTTGAAGAGCCCTCCTTAAAGATGTCATTACCAGAAGGTTGTTAAACAAAAAATTGTTTGTTTGTTGGAGGAGTTCAGGTAGTATATAACAGGGAGGCAGAGGGTGTACAGCGTTAAAACACTCTGACATCGCGTGTTGAGTGGAGGAACTCAACGCTGGGCTTTGTCTTGTTACCAGAATGGAAAAAAAATAAATTATTTAGTTATTATTTTTTAAATTATTAATTCTTCCCGAGTGGGAAACGCATCCATAACGTCGCGTGCATATCTGTGTTCCTGTGTTTATGTGTGTATGTTCGTGTTTGTGTGTGCACATACACACGTTTGTAATTGTGCGTATATAGTGTAGATCAGATAAATATATTATGTTTGTGGTGACGCTTCTTTTCCAGAATAACGCTACCGGGCCCATTAGTATATATGCAGGTGTATTTGGTCCATATTTAGATATATTACAAAAATATCAAGGTATGCCATGTTTCTGATCAAGTCGGAAAAATAACTGCAATGTGTCTATTAAGACACTAGATAGACACATGCTTATTTTTTATGTTTAACATAGCACATGATATATATATAATATATAATTTAAAATTAAACGTCATTTAAGATATACAAAACAAAACCTTTTTAATTAAAAAAAATTTGATTACATCAAATTCAATGTATTTTATGTACTGTGAAGAACTTTTATATGTATAAAGAAACACCAATTTGGGAACTAATTGCTAGAATATTATGCAGCTGTAATGTATATATATATATATATATATATATATATATATATATATATATATATATATATATATATATAAATATAGATTGTATCTGATCATAGCCTCAGTTATTTATTTATGTAAACAGGCGGGTTTAATGCTATTGCATTGCATTTTTTCCCTAACCAACCCGGTTATGTGGGGAATAAAAGAAGGTGTTCAAGAAGAGCTAAAAAAAAGATTAAAAACGTCTGCCCCAATGACGCTAAGACACGAAATTATTATGCAAGTATCGACCCCAGGGCATTATGATGCACAGTTTGGGAAACCCTGATTTATACTGTTTATGCAGGAGTAAATTAAATCAATTATTCAAATCGATACATTTAAAATCATGATAAGAGAAACAAAAAACAGTCATCGCTTTATTTATAGAATAACAAATATTAATTAAATACATTAGATAGGTAAAAAGAATAGTATAAAGAATGAAAATAAATTAAAAGTAAATTATAAATTATAAAAAATATGTAGTATATTAATGATAGTGCAACAGTGTCTTGTCAATAAAGGTCGTATATTTTAATACCAAAACAATTAAATATCGTAATGTATATTATGGATAAATAATGTAGGTATTAAAAATTTATATAAGAATTTAAAACTCACTATAATCGCCCAGCACACGAACGCACGTGTGTTTAATAAATAATCGTGCAATTCATGCGGGTGAAGCCGCAGGCAGGTTGCTAGTCTAAGCTAATATTATAAAGTGGCAAAATTTGTGTGTTTGTATGTATGTTTGTAATGTTTTGACATAAAAACTACTGGACCGAATTCAAAAATCCTTTAACCATTAGAAAGCTACATTTTCACTGGGCGACATATTTTCAGAAAGGTCAAAAGAGATCCGTAATAAAATACATAACCCAAGGTGTGAAAAAAAAATATCATAAAAATCTGTCATCGCGTGCGCTCCGAAACTATTGATGATAGAACAAAAAAATTCTATAGAATTATAGAACGTAACAATATCCATAATATTCACCTTGCTAAATAAATCATCATGTAGTTCAACAGGGCGAAGCCGCAGGCCGGTTGCTAATTGCTTATATATATCTTTAGTATTTATGAATTGGACTTGATCAATTATATATGAAATTTTTTTTTTAATTATTAAGGTTAATGAGTATAAAAATCTAACATATGGAACAGTATTTTCTATTCCATATGTTAGATTTTTACATAAAAACGAAAACTGCTCATTACGGTCAATAATTATTACTAAATGAACCTTATTAAACTTATCTATTTTGGTTATGCATCAGGTACTCCATTACCTTGATATTGTATATCAAAATGTAAACGGAATGTGCGTGTACAAACAGACAAACAGACTGGCAAAAATTTTAAAATTATAGTTTTTAAATCGCCCTGCATAATTTTTTTGTAAAAATATTCAATGTACAGACACAATTTTTTACTGTTTTATTATAGTAGATTGTGTACATTATCCTTCACTTATAACACAATGAGTAAAGGTTATTTGTTTATAATTTTCTTTTGTTTTTTTTTAACTTTTGAATTTTGAATAATAAACAATTTTTAAATTATTGTCAAATATTTTAAAATAATTCCGCTGTAATTATTACAGAAAGTGTAGACAAATAAGAAAATAAAGATCATTATTAAAGGTTTATTAAGTTATATAGTATAGCAATCAGCAGAACCTAGTGTTAGGATACACTTAAATAAAAATTGGGTCCTTTTGGCCCATTTCCCAGACGTTGTGTGTATAGTGAAGAAACTTTACAACATGTGTAATCCTGTCAGACTCCTCACGCTGTATCCAGCTAAAGCAGGGAAGGCAGAAGACACAAAAATTTAGTTCAATATGTGTTCTGGTTTGGCTAGAAATATTAAATTTGAAACCGACAAATTATGGTAGAAATAGTAATTAAAACTAATAAGGCCGGTTACACACAGATATTAACATAGTACACAATAGACCTGATTTGACATACATACGTTTGTTAAACAAACAAAACCTCAGTATCGTCTGACTATAATATTGGAGCTAAGGAAATTGAAAAAAATAGCAAGTACCATCCGCTGAATGTTGTACTTTGTAGATTATGGAACACCACTGTCACAATCATTCCGATAGTAGTAAAAGCCATGGGAATAGTGGTGAACTCTTAATCGGTACTCCGATAAGTTAGAGGCACACATAAACATTCATACCCTCCAAAAACAAGCAGCATTACATTCTTCCACTATAATTGAGTAAAGTCCTTGGAGTTACAATTATTGTAACCTAATTATCTTAATCTGAACAGCCATCCACGTAACAAGAACGTCATCATCATAAAAATAAAAATTATTTTAATTTGATTTTGGTTTGATCATCATAATCACCGTTCATAATTTATGCTCAACAACCACAACTACCTCTTTATGCCAACACACACGTTTAAAAGAGAATTTTCCAAAATTCAATTAATCGGTCACCTTCATCCGTCTAAAAATTTAAAACACTGCCCACAATCGAAACCAATTGAAACACGTTAATCCGCTTATATTTTTGTTTACTCTCTAAAAGTAGAATATAGGGGAAATAATTAAAGCAGTAGATATCTTTTGTCCTAAGGATCTCGGGACGGGGTATTTACTAAAACTACTAAGTCGTGAAATCCAATTACTTAATAATATTATAAATATATTAGTGTGTATTGTCTCATAAGACACATAGATAATTGTAATTGTAAAAGCTATTTTGCTATATAGTCACTTAATAAATACATAGTTTGACTGTAAACGTTTTGATTTTGGGTTCGATTTTCACATGATGAAGCATATATTTTCATTGAGCCCCTCTGGGAAGACAAAACACGGCATTGAGTGCGCCAAAAGTCGAGAACAGAGAGTCTTGGCACTAGAATCACTCTGCCCTGCCATATGTGGAAAGTGAAGCTAGAAAAACAGTTGAAATCTATTATACATTACATTATTCTAAGTAGATATTTTTTAGAACTTCTTAATGAAATGGCGATTTGGAAGCGATAAGGTATATAATTTATACAAAATTATACATATATGGACATTATAATAAATTAATTGTATTATTGTTATTGAAAATTGCAAGAAGATTTGTACTATTTTTAAAGTCACAATACTATATCACGTTATGTATATGTAATTCAGTATATATTTATATTATACTTCAGATCTAAGTTATTGCCTTATTCTTTATTATGAGTTTTGAAATTGGCTTGAAGCCCTGCTCCATCATTCACCACTGAATTCATGTTATTGTATGAAATATGTACATACCTTTTTGGCTTTTATTTTTCACATTGCACGTTTTATATTTCACCTAAAGATCTAAGGACAGAGAAAACGTACTGTCAAGGCATTAAGATCACCGATTTATGCATAAATTAAAAACATTTCAAAGTGAGTCACGGAGCTCAACGTCGCACTTCAGCTTGCCTTTGCCTACAACTATCGCATTTACAGTACCCCTCCTACTGCGTTATGCCCCTGATGGATGATGAGTTTTTAGAAAAAAAAGAAATTTACATAAATTTGCATACAAATTTCATCCCAGAAGCGTATTCTTTTTTTAAACATAAGCTTTATCCAGTTTTTGCTGTCATCTAATGGGAAATATTGGAGTATCAAAACATAGATTAAACATATTGCACAACAAAAATTTGCATCATAAATGCCATATATTGTATAGAAAAACGGTGGCAGCGTAGGATCCCAAAAATACCAAGTCTTTAAAATATTTTATTAAAAATTACAATTTAAATTATTAAACAATGGATGAAAAATGACACTACGTTTTACATTTCTTGCTGTTACAATTCCTAGATTTGATGGAATGCAGTAAACAAGTTACGCGAAATCTGGCTAAGCGATCCTCGGGTAGTGTGGGAACGTAACACCCATTTGTCACGTATTTCACAATGTATATAAGGGTTGAACATTATTAAAATATTATGTCATATCTGGTTATTAATACCATATGTTGGCATTTTAGGGTTATATGTGCCATATTTTGTTTAAAGTACATTGTACTTAATATAAACTTTACTTAATATAAAGCTTACAGGCAGTAGCGGACATTTTAGAATCGGCATAGGTCGTTCTTTTTCCGGAGTTCTAGCATATGCTGCTTGCATTGGCGGAGCGAATAGTACATTTTTTTCTATAAAATCACACATTGGTATGTGCATCTCCATATGTGTATACGTGTACACGTTCGTAGAGTACGCCTTATATACATAAAAGTTGTGCTAAAAATTATGAACAGTGTAAATTTATTATTAAAATCCATTTTAGTTTAATTTAAAATATTTCCATGTGAAGGTGTCCTGGCTTTGAGGAACAGCATTTCACTGTAAACGTAATTTGTATAAAATACTATAGTAATAAAAAAAAATAGCACTTCTCGTCCAATATTGAAACATTGCGTATCGAGTAGCGGAACTCAACGCCGCGCTTTGTTTTGTTACCAGAGCAAGGAAATAAAATAACTCATTCTTCCCTCATGGGAGTCGAACCCACAACCGTTGCGTTTACGGTCAGTTGCTATGCCTGCGATATAGAAATATAATTTGTAAACATACAGTTATAATATACTATTGCGATAAAGTTTACAGTTCAAATAATTCAACACTGTACAATGCCTCAAATTTAGATGGATCAGAACGGATTACAACAATAGCTTCTAACCTGTTGTTAAGCTGCAAGAAAAAGAAAGTTTAATAAATTCAGCCTCAACCTGCACCTTTTTCCCATTTATTTTTTTCAATAGGATTAAAATAATCGTCAGGTAGTGAAAGTGGTCGGATCGATTAAGGCGTCGTACATTCACTGTGACATTAAGAGAAATGGTTTTCGTTGTAGTATAATATTTTAGCATGTTCAAGGCTCACATGTTCATGTTATAAGAAAAAAGATAAGTTCAGATTAAACTCTAGCGGGACGAGGTCCACTATTAACGCCCAAAGTAATGGTTCAAATTTGGGCAAAAAGTGGAGATAGTAGAGTTTGAACAAATTCAAATTCAAATAATTTTATTCAAAGTACGAATACATGATTCATTTTTTGAACGTCAAAAATAATACTACTACTACTATAAGTAATACTACTACACTAATACTAATACTACTACAAGAAACTCAGCGGGACTTTTTTTATATATAAAGTCATTTACAATTATACAATTATTCATTGTTGACAATGAGTCACTTGAGATAGACTCAAGCAAGCATTTTTTTCCCAAGGTCATTTACAAAATCATCATACCTAAGTATGCATTCCAATCTCAAACTTATTATGTAGGAAACAGCCTTAAAAATAGCATTTATTTTATGTTGATACATGTTACATAGACACTCAGTTTATTTAGTTACCTAGTATACCCTACAGACATATTTCAGTACACCTGTAAATACTGTATAGTAATTTCCGGTTTACGCCAGAGATTTATCAAAAAAGTAACCATCAGTAACGTACCTGTTTACAAACACATTTGGTCATAAAATAACTAAAAGTAAAAAGGCTCAAAGTGAAATAGATTTTATTTTGACACAAATTCGACAGTGTGTATGTACACTTGAAGTTTTAAATTCGTACTGATAAATAAACAATGAACTGCATTAATGGGACCGTTTTTTTATGAATAGTCATTAGACATTATGTTTGTTGTTCAACTGCACAAGTAAAACTATTTTATCTGGTTAAATCTCGTATATTTTGGCAATCAAAAATACATTTTAGGTAATCCGACATTTCTAACATTTTGCAGTAGTCCTTCTGTTCTGTTCTGTACTGTAAAAAACACGAAAGAGATCGATCGATAGAAAATAGATAGCTTTACGCAATTATAGAATTCATGTAAAAAAATAACGGTTTGTGAGGTCGATACCCATTCGAGGATAATGTATTATTTTCATTTTGTTCGCTCTGGCAACAAGGCAAAAGCGCAGCATTGAGTGCCGCCACTCGACACGCAATGCCTCGAAAGGCGGAAAGCGGTGAACGGAGTGTTTTAACACTAGGTTACTTGAGCGTAAGATTCTGTCTGCTTCCCCTGCTATGTGCGGGTATACAGTGTGAAGCACAGATATTATTCAGCTACAGATATTTAGATACAAATGTATACAGTTTACAAGATTGGTAATAAATAATAGTTTTACATTGTCTTCGTTTGTAGTTTAATCTTTTTATGCTTCACGTCATTAGTCCACGGATGGTAGGTGTGAGTATTAGGTAGCTCCACCAATCTGGGGATACAAATTCATCACCATCATCACCACTGCCATCTAACCTATATACATACGTTCAACAATACAAACTCGCATGCAGGTATATTATTACAATACATTGTATGAGTACAAACTAAAATTAAACATGGATATCATTTTAATTTTTAACCCGCATAATGCAAGGTTAGGGCTATCAGATGCATTTATTATTCTATGAAAAATTTTACTTTAATATGACTACTGAATACGTAGTTGTTATATATGGTTCACAAGTTTTACTATTGTACTTAAAATATAAGCTAGAAAAGTAAATTACGAAACAAAAATTTTTCATTTTTACTGCAACTAGTTGCATTTGTATACACAGTTACATGATATATACATGTATATATATACATATATATATATATATATATATATATATATATATATATATATATATATATATATATATATATATATATATATATATATATATATATATATATATATATATATATATATATATATATATATATATATATATATATATATGTATATATATATATATATATATATATATATATATATATATATATATATATATATATATATATATATATATATATATATTATTATATATATATATATATATATATATATATATAGATATATATATATATATATATATATATATATATTATATATATATATATATATATATATATATATTTATATATATATATATATATATATATATATATATATATATATATATATATATATATAGAGAGAGAGAGGGTGTCTGGCCAAATATCTGTCCGATATTGGTACTGGGCATACGGGTACGCGACCCCGGAGCCTCGAGCCACCACTGTCATACTCCTTCCCAATCCATGAAAGTGGTGTCCTTACCCCCCCCCCCCTTTTCTACTAATCTTTTCCCCTCTCATCCTTGGCTTTCCCCACAAAAATGGGTTTTGGAGGTCAGATGGCAATCGCTCCATTAAAAAGCCGCCACCTGCCACTCATATGAAAAGGAAAAAGATGTTGCTGGGTACTGCTAGGGCGTCGCCGCTAAACGACGCGCAGGCACATCGCCTTACACCTGTGTTAAATGGGCAAGGGCTACCGTGTCAAGTACGGACACGGCTAAAGAAGAAAGTACCCAGAAGGAAACTCCGCTTTGCAACGTGTAATATTGGCTCTCTAACCGGACGATGCAGGGAACTAACAGATGTACTCATGAGGCGTCGGGTCCAGTGTGCTTTCCTTCAGGAAACCCGCTGGAAGGGCAATAAGTCCCGTATCATCGGACAGGGTTACCAGCTCATATACACTGGGTCTCCTTCCGGTAAAACTGGTGTAGCAGTAGTTTTATCTGAAGAGCTACGGAATGGTCTCCTCGAAGTTGACCGACGCAGCGACCGCCTGATGCGGGTGAAGGTACTGGTTGAGGGGGCTATCGCCAACTTAATCAGTGCTTACGCTCCCCAGGCTGGTTGTAGCGGGGCCGAAAAGGAGTCATTCTGGGAGCAATATGAAGACGTTCTACTCGCTATACCATCTACCGAGGTGATCATAGTTGGGGGAGAGCTTAACGGTCACGTGGGTAAGGCTGCGGATACGTATGAACGTGTCCACGGTGGTTTTGGTCACGGTCGCCGCAATATAGAGGGCGAAAATATCCTAAGAACCTGTATTGCATCTGATCTGGCCATCGTGAATACGTTCTTCCAAAAGAATCCGCAGCATCTTATTACGTATGCGAGTGGACTCCATTCAACCCAAATAGATTACCTATTGACCAGGCGGTGTCATGTTGGCAAGGTAACTAACTGTAAAGTCATTTCTGGTGAAAGCCTCACGGCCCAACATCGTCTTCTTGTCATAGATTATGTCGTTACCCCGATAAAGAAATTAGCCGAGACGCGTAAGTCTAAGATCAAGTGGTGGTTGCTGAATGGACCGATGCAGACCGACTTTCTGAGAGAGGTTTCTGGCAACAGTCAAAATTTAACAACTAACATCGAAACTGCTCAGGATGCTTGGGATTGAGCTCAGTCAGCAATTATTACGGCTGGTAAACATGTTCTTGGCGTTTCTAAGGGAGGACGTATTATTGACAGGGAGACATGGTGGTGGAATGACAAGGTACAAGAGGTGATTCACGATAAGAAGACTGCATTTAAGGAGTGGCAGCGTTCCAACTCTCCTGAAGACAGACTGGAGTACATAGCAGCGAAACGTGCCAGCAAAAGAGCTGTAGCCAGAGCCCGCAGTGAAAGTTTATTACCTCGATATGATAAACTTGAAACTGTGGAGGGGCAGAAGCTCATCTACAAATTGGCACGTGCTCGGGATAAAGCGACGCAAGATATCACAAAATGTCTTTGCGTCAGAGATTCTCAGGGCAAGCTGCTTTGTAGTCATGCTTCTGTGAAGGAGAGGTGGAGAAGTTACTTCTTGGAGCTGCTGAATACTCAGCACCCGGGTAGTATTCCGTCTGAACCACCTCCTAACCTGGGACTTATTGCTCCAATAACCCTTGATGAAACTCGGAATTGTCTTCGACGCATGAAGAACGGCAAGGCGGTGGGACCTGACGATATTCCGATCGAAGCGTGGAAATCGTTAGGCTCTCGTGGTGTGCTCATGCTTACTGATCTTTTTAACCGCATTTTGAACACTGGGACGATGCCACATCAATGGCGGCACAGTTTTATTACCCCTATTTACAAAGGAAGGGGCAGTGTTCAAGATTGCGGTAGTTATAGGGGCATTAAGATTATGAGTCACACCATGAAGCTCTTCGAGCGCGTGATTGCCCTTAGGCTCCGCCGAGACTGTCTCTGAGTGCCAATATGGATTTCAGCCAGGATCAGGCACTACGGACGCCATTTTTGCCCTCAGAATTTTGATGGAGGCGCACAGGGAAAAGAGGAGAGCTCTGCATGTGGCATTCTTAGACCTGCAGAAGGCCTTTGACTGTGTGCCACGTCAGTGTATCTGGTGGGCACTGCGATCCAAAGGGATCCCTGAATCCTATGTTGCTATTATCAGAGACATGTACAACGACTCTGTTTCTACAGTTAGGACCGCTGTTGGCGATACCAAACCCTTCCCAATTACAGTAGGGGTTCACCAAGGCTCAGCTCTTAGTCCACTTTTGTTTAATGTAGTGCTAGATACTGTCACGGCTCACATCCAGGACCAGCCTCCATGGCTGATGATGTATGCCGATGACATAGTACTCATTGACGAGAACCGACTGATGCTGGAGCGTAAAGTGAATGCCTGGAAGGGTGCGCTTGAGAACGGTGGTCTTAAACTGAATGTGTCAAAGACCGAGTACATGGCTTGCGGGAACCCAGACTCGAGCACCATCCACCGGGCCTGAGCCAGCCGTTAAGTCGGAGAAGTTCAGGTACCTTGGATCCATTATGCATGAGTCCGGAGGCATCGATTACGATGTCCACGCCCGGGTTAGCGCTGCTTGGGCCTAATGGCGGGAGGTCACTGGTGTGGTCTGCGATCGCAGAATACCGCACAAACTCAAGGGGCTGATATACAAGAGCATGATCCGACCAGTTCTTCTATACGGCAGCGAATGTTGGCCAGCATTATCTCGGCACACTCAGGAGCTTCACGTAACGGAGATGAAGATGCTGAGGTGGATGTGTGGCGTTACTCGGGCTGACCGCATACGCAACACATTCATTCGAGGTAGTCTTGGGGTCCGTGACGTAGCGGATAAGCTCCAAGAGTGTCGTCTGAGATGGTATGGCCACGTTTTGCGCCGGCCTAAGAACTACGTCGGAAGAAAATGCCTTGATATGTCTGTCCCTGGAGTAAGACCCCCCGGACGCCCAAGGAAGCGATGGCTGGACGTCGTGACGCACGACATGAGAGCCAATGGACTAACCACTGAGGATCCTCAAGAACGTGCAAAGTGGAGTAGACTAAGTAGGCCTAAGTAGACCCTGGCAATAGGCCGGGATAATGCTAAGTAGAAGAAGAAGAAGATATATATATATATATATATATATATATATATATATATATATATATATATATATATATATATATATATATATATATATATATATATATATATATATATATATATATATATATATATATATATAGATATATATATATATATATATATATATAATATATATATATATAAAATTTACCTTCAAGAATAATTCAATGAAACATACAAATAACGATTATTATTTATTTGTCTTAAAATTTATTATAAACACGACTTACACTACCACATGTTTAAAAAAACATAATACTGAAAATAAATATTTTAGAAAGCATTCCTTGAAGATTACCAAAAATTATGGATAAAGATTTTGAAGGAAAGTGCCATATTGTTTTAATTAAGATATCTTTTAGTTCGTTGTTTCAATACCAATTTGATCTCTTAGATTAAATTGTACGGTAAGAGCCATGAACGTGAAGAGCGCACCGCATACCTGAAAAGTAATGTTATTTAATAAAACTATGTTTCGGGCATGTTTATGATAAAGATATGTATATGTAACGAATTTATGAATCATCTATGCTATTATCTATATTAGGAGTTAAAGTATCGCTCAGGAACTGGAAATTCAAGATCCACCGATCAGAGAGAAATATAGAGAAATGGTTTCCAAGAAATCAAGACAGTTATGAAGTAGGAAATACAGGTTTTAAGTTTAATGGCGGGATGCTTTAGGAATTGTATAATTAAATCAGTAACAGAGGCAATGCAACAAATAGTGGGAAGATGATGAAGATGATGGATAAAGAAAGAAGAAAAATGGTAGTACCATATAAAGGATGAAATTTTGGGATAATGATTGCACTGATAAAGATGAATCGTGAAACCTCAGAGAATGATAAAAGATTCTACTCTTCTTCGCCAACAATATCTACTAAAACACGAAGCTTTTCTGGTGAAGGCGTTTGCGACCCTAGGACTTATTTTCTGTGCCATTTATGCTGGAAAATAAGGAAAACCCTAGAGTAAAGGCGAGGCGTAGTCGTTGTGCCTTTGTATAGTGTCATAAACAGTCAGCATAGGTGGTAAAGTCTAAGCATAGGCAAGTTGCATGCATTGGATCAATACTCTGAAGGATAGATGTTAAAATAATGAGCCTTGCCTCATTATGAGTAAGACAAAGGTTCTACATATTAAATAAATAAATTTTATTTATATTTAAAAGAAGTAAATTTTAGTTATTAATTAATTAGATTAAACTAAATTTTAGTAAGTAATTTTGCTTACTTGTAAACTGATTCAAGTATAAATTGTAACTTACAAATATCAATTGTTGCGTCGTAAAAGGAAACATTCCAAGAGGAGAGAATCCAGGTTTATTAACCAATAGCAAACGAGAGAAGTTGTACAATTCGTCTCTAAGCTCTTTATTTTTAGAAATACATAATTGATCGCTGATCGTGATCTGAGTTGTTCCAAGCTGTAACAAAATATATTTTATTTCAGTTTACTACTGAAAAGGTGTTAAGTAATTATTATAATAGTTTGTAAATGAGGCGATCGTGTCGTGTTTGAAAGTAAACGTGACAGATGCGGGTTCAATATACACACAGGAAAATGAATTGTATTTATTTCTCTGCTTTAGTTTAATCTAGAGTTCTGCCATTCAACTTACAATATACGCATATAGATGCGTGAAGTTAGTAATAAATATATATTATTTTAATTACTACTCGACATCAGTTTAAGAGAGATATTCAAATCTAAGGAAACCAAATACTGCTTGCAACTTAGTCTGAGCATATGAAATATGAGTAAATGAATGCTTATATAACATAAGAAATATTAAAAAATATACAAGTTCCAAGCTCACATACACCGTTCGTACCTTCAAATCATAAATATATGCACATGCACGCTCATATGCATTTTTGATTGTTATTTTCACGGTGTGAAAATTATTATTATCAAAATTGTCATCAAGAAGTTTTTACTAGTTTCAACTACTACAACTATTTTAACTTATTTCTGGTCATTTAATTTACTTATTAATTTGCACACTTGTGGTTATACAGGTATGGTTTATAGCAGGGGTGAGCAAACGCATGCGGCAAAGTGCTCAAAGAGCACTTTAAAAAAAACTGTATTCTTATTTAACTCATACACAGTGTCAAAACATAATATTAGCATAACGGTATAAAATTCAAGCAGTAATATAAAACCTTTTCCTAGTAACCTAAAACATTAAGTAGATTAAATAGATTGACATGTCCAAAAACTAAATTTAAAATTAGCCCTTTGATGCAAAAGGTTGATCACCACTGTTTTATAGGCTTAACATTAAATAATTAAATAATACCTTCACTCGAATTAGATGACATGGCTCGACCAATATCACTATTGTGATCCCTCTGACAATAATCCAAAACATTTCTAACATATTCTGAAATAATAGATTTATTTACTTAAAAATAATATGATTCATGTCTGTAAGTCCATGGTACTCTATGAATATGTATATATATACTGTACCACCATATATATATATATGGTGGTACAGCGGTATTGAAGTCTGTTGGGCTGTGTGGGTGTTGCGTTTGCCTAGAATAGTAATTTGTATTTAAAATTTACCAACGTACCTTGAGACAAAAATGTAGATTGTATGAGCAATAAAGCGTCCATACAGTCAATATATTTGAAGATGAAAATACTTAAAATGAAAATTCCTTCTTTTTCTTCGATTTTCTTAACGAATGCACATATAGAAGTATATGTACGACAGAGTTTTTGTATCGTTTTGTATGCTGCATTATCTGTTTTGTTTTTCATTGAATCTATAAAAATTGTATCCATTATACATAATGTATTACAAGTAATGTGAGAATCTACAACCGTCGCGTTTTCAGTCAAACGCTGTGACTAGTAATACTTAAAACTCCTGTACTTATATTTCAAAATATTGCTTTCCCTAATATACATATACAAGCTCTTTTAAATCGTAGAATGAACAGGTCACTGCCACAAGTTTGGAAGGCAGTTTTACGAAAGCAGCCGAAAACATCGTGACTTTTTGATATGATGTCGTAAACAATTTTAAAACGAACGCAATTCTGCTTAAAGCCGTAAGTGAGTCGCTAGTAATATGCACTTTTTTATGTGGTTACAATTGATTGGCAGTTCTTTACAATAAAACTCAGTTTTCTAACAGCCATCACGGACGAACTGTAATTACAGACAAGCTGGTGCATTTTCGTGGACCTTTGTAGTTGTTTCCTGAAACAGTCTACTTGCTGCTTTAAATTATGAATCACTTGCTTAAAATTATGAATTTCTTTACCTTTTAAGTAACGCATTGGTCTTACAACAGAAGATAATATTGCTAGAGAACATGAAAGAGATGAGACATTCGATGGACTATTATCTAAGTCATTATACTGCTGAGACCTGCTGCTAGACATCATAGATGGTCCTGGTATAGGTGACTTCAGTTCTCTGCTTTCTATTGGTGGCAGGTTCTGGATATTATTGTCTTGTCGTGATTCAAAATCAATGTCTGAGAAGATACTGGGACTCTGTGGGAATTTATCTGATCTATTTAAATTCATATAATCTATAAAGAAACACTACTTTCAAGATATAAATCTCATTAAAGTGTACTTTTCTTTTAAATGCCAGACATACTTAGACTAATGAGAACCAGACAAATGAGAATTTGGAACAAAATTGATTCCTTTTAGTTTATTAGTATAATAATAATAATAATAAGCCCCCTAAAATCCTACCTTACGTCCTAGCTTAACATCTTGCTAACGTGGGGGGCGGTAACGTGTACAATCAAAACTTACACGGCCAACAAAGTTAAGGTAACCCATCAATATGGAGACTCGAAATAGGAATGCTCGTATAGGGCCGCTTCCCGGGGGTGATCGCCGGGGCACGTCTGCAGCTGGCCACGGGCGTGACAGTATGCTAGCCAGTGACTCTCGTAATTCCGACTGGGCGAGAGTCGAGGACAGGGGGGCTGGGGAAAGGTCCTCAGAAGTTACAGTCGGGAGACGTAGTAGTAGGAGTAAAGCAATATCACCAGTTGATGATGTTTTGCAAGAGGCAAGAGCCAATCAACTTGCAACCACTAAGACTGGCAAACCAAGGGAGAGTATGAAATGGGATGATGAAACAAATACATTTATCATGCGCACATATTACTATATAACTAAACTTGAGACAGATAAAACTATGTATTGTAGTAAACTTTATGACAATTTTGCACAAAAATATCCACACCTTAAAGTATCTTCCCAAAGAATTGCTGATCAAAGACGAGTTATTATTAGAAATAAACTATTAACTACAAGTGTTCTAGAAAATATAAAGCGTGAAGTAGCGTTACTTTTAAAATCAGAAAACAGCGAACAACAAAATACTTTAGATCTAATCTTACCAGCCATACCTGAAGAAAATCTTGAAACTTCATTGCAAAATATAAATAGACAAGTATTTAATCTTACAAAAAATATTCACACTAATGATATTATATCCAATAATATTAATCATACTTTTACGCATGTCAATACTACACCACAAGCCGCAAATATCTCAAGAGAACACGAAGTTACAGCAGCCGACAAAGTAGATTCTCAATACGTGGAAAAACTTATAAACGAACTCGAAACTGCACTTACCAAATATAGGGGATCAGATCCAACTTCTAGACCAAAATTACCGCGTTTAAAAGAAAATAAAATCCTTTATAAATTAGTTCATATATTTAATAATGATATTTTAGATAAGTATTGCTCTTTGGACTTAACGTTAACGGAATTACTTACATACACTAGTATATTGTAGTGTCATAGTCATTTCTCGTAATTTAGGATATAAAATTAAAACACATAATGAAAGAAAGGATATGAATGATACAATAAAAACTCGTGAAAACCCAGAGTGGCAGATTAGGGTAGAAAAAGATATTGGCAGACTTAGAGTGGATATAGGCAGATTACAACGGTATATATACAACAATAGATCTAGAAAATTAGAAAAAAAAAGTAGAATTAATATTTAAAAGGACAAAAAATCACTCAAAGTATGAAAAAAATAATGCTAAGCCGGAAGAATTTTTAGACACGTTAAAGCAAAAGTTAGCACTCAAATCTCAAAGATTAGCAAGATATACTAAATCTCTGAAACGTAAATTTGACAACAAATTATTCTCAAGTAACGAAACCGATTTTTATAGAACTTTAAAAAATGAATTACCTAGAAACGAAGAGGCTACTAGAGAGTTACATACCCCAGAAGCATTTAAAAATTATTGGATGAATGTGTGGAAAAAGCAAGGGAATCACAATGACAAAGCTAATTGGATAGAAAATGGAAACATATACAACAAATGGACTTCTCTCAAATAACAACTGCAGACTTAGAGCATATTTTAACCAAAACAAAAAATTGGAAAGCTGCTGGAGTGGATAATATACACTGCTTTTGGTACAAAAAGCTCTCTACAATTCACAAAACGCTGGCGAGCATTATCACAGATTTAATATGGACCAATGAAAATATGCCTGATTTCATTACCAGAAGGATTACATATATGATACCTAAAATAAAAGTAACTGAAGATCCATCTTAATACAGACCTATAACTTACTTACCAACTATTTACAAGATAAAAACTTCATGCTTAACATTAAAGATAAATAATCACGTAACACATAACAACATCCTATCTGAAGAGCAAAAGAGATGCAGATAGAATCATAGAGGGTGCAAGGAACAATTTGTTATAGACAGTGTAATTTTGAAACATGCAACTATGCGCCATAGAAACTTAAATTTAGCATATGTTGATTATAAGTATGTTGAGCATAGCTTTTGATAGTGTACCTCATTCCTGGCTTATTAAAATTTAGCAAATTTATAAAATCAGCCCTGTAATTATAAACTTCTTACAAAACATAATGAAAACATGGAAAACTAATTTGTATATCAATAATAACCAAACCCAAATTAAAACTGATGAAATTGCAATTGAAAACGGCATTTTTCAGGGAGATTCACTGAGTCCCCTATGGTTCTGTCTCGCCTTAAACCTCTTATCCAATATTCTTAATAACTCTCAAGCGGGCTACAAATTGACACCTAGCACTATCATTACTCACTTAATGTACGTAGATGACATAAAACTTTTTGCTAAATCGGAACAGGATATGAAGAAACTATTAAGTATAACTACATCTTGTAGTAAGGACATTTATATGACTTTTGGATTAGATAAATGCCGAGAACTACATTTAAAGAGAGGAAAAATACGTAACAGGAAGTCATTCATCATCATCCGAATCACATCAGGATGTTGTCCAAGGGGCAAAAGCCAAAAATATTGGACCCACTATCGCTAAAGTTTGTGCGAGAAAACAATGGACAAATAAAATGAATACGTTCATATGGCGCACTTACCTCATCGTAAGTAAATTAGAAACTATTTCACGAGGTTATTTAAATTCATTACGTCAATCTTTTATCCAAAAATACCCAGAAATGCAAGCTACGAAACAGAGAATTATTGATCAGCGTAGAGCAATAGTGAACAATAAATTACTTTCTGAAGATATTTTATCTAACATAAGAAAAGAAGTTTCCATATTACTAAATTTTAGCACAAACTCAACCCAAGCATCAGATTTTCAAACCCCAAATTTAAAACAGGCTGAAGGTAGGATGAGTTGGTCAAATAATATTAATGAAACTATAGTACGTATTTACTTTCAATTAACTGATTTAGAAACAAACAAAAAAGCATACCGTAAAAAATTACACAATTCCTTCGTTGAATCATTTCCCCATGTTGCCCATATATCAGAACAAAGACTAGCGGATCAAAGTAGAGTAATTTTAAATAACAAAATGGTGTCTGATGATAAAATACAAGAAATCAAAAATCAAGTAGAAATTGAAATTCAGAACAAGTCACAAATTAATTCAATATGTAATAGGCGGCGGACCACTCATATCCCGAACAATATATTAAATATTTTACAAGAAAGTACAGATTTTGCTGCCCCAGCATGCACCGAATCTATTGAACAAAGTAATGATCTTCATCCTTATAAGTTAAACTATAAAGAGATAGAACAACAATTTTGCTTAGTATTGGAAAGATTTAAAAACACTGACCCGGTTTCAAGGCCTCATCTTCCAAAACAAAAAACGTCTAGAAAATTTGCAACAATAGTAGATTATTTAAATAAAAATGTAATTCCTAAATTTATATCAGAAGAACAAGATTTCATAACTCTCCAAACAATAATATATGTAGCAGCCTATACTGCAATCATTAGCAATGGTGCAAAAATTAGAACAGACAAAGATAATGAACCAAGACATAATTAGAAACCGAAGTGGCAAATAAGATTAGAAAACAAAATAGATAAGTATCGACGTGAAATAGCACGATTGACACAATATATGAATGGAAACGAGTAAAAAAATAATCACACATCTCGAAATAATTAAAAGTAAATATCAGAAACACGCCCAACACGAAGATTTAAATATAGAAATTAATCATTTCTTGGATACTCTAAAGCAAAAACTAAACACAGCATCTAGCAGATTGAAAAGATACTTAAATTGTACAATTAGGAAAAAACAGCATTCACAGTTCATTAAAAACGAAAAAGGATTTTACAGAAATATTACAAATCAAACACCATTCGTAGAAAATAAAAATACACCGACAAAAGAAAGTTTACAAACATTTTGGGCAGATATATAGGAGGTGCCAATTGTACATAACATAGAAGCTGACTGGATTCAGTGTATTGAGAATGCAACTACAGATATCCCTTATATGGAATTCCAACAAATATCAATAGAAACATTAACACAGGTGATTAATCGATCGCATAATTGGAAGGCTCCTGGAACTGACTACATTCATAATTTTTGGTATAAAAAATTCACTTGCACTCACCCGTACTTACACTGTCACTTCAATTCATTTATGCAATTTCCACAGACTATGCCAGATTATGTTACACAAGGGGTTACTTATATGTTACCTAAATGCAAAGACACACAAAATCCATCTAACTACAGACCGATAGCTTGCCTTCAGACTGTTTACAAAATTTTTACAGCATGCTAAGTGAATCTATTCGCAACCATTTAGATGAGTATAATGAACTTGCAGAGCAACAAAAGGGATGCAGAAAGAACAGTCAAGGATGTAAAGAGCAGTTAATTATAGATTCTATTGTTTTAAATAACACATTTAAGAAGAAGCACAATATTTATAGCATGTTTATAGATTACCACAAAGCATTCGATTCTGTACCTCATAGCTAGCTGCTATACATCTTGCAACTATATAAAATTCACCCCAAAATCATATTATTTTTAAAAACTGTTATGGAACATTGGACAACGATATTAAAACTCAAAACCTCAACTTCCACAATTACAACTGAGCCCATTCGTATATTACGTGGAATATTTCAAGGACATACCCTGAGTCCCTTATTTTTGTTTTTTTGGCTTTGTTTGGCTTTAAAGTCATTGTCAAGCTTACTAAACAAGCCTGGAATAGGATATAACTTAAAAACTACTGATAGTGAATATATTTTATCACATTTGCTATATATGGATGACATAAAACTATTTTCTAATAATAAGAATAACCTCTTTAAGTTAGCAGACATAACTCAACAATTTTCAAATGATATAAGTATGCAATTTGGAGTAGACAAATGTAAAATATTATCAATATTAAAAGTAAAATCACAGAGAGAGTCACAGTTACACACTAAAAAAAAATGAAACAATAGAGTCAATGGATGATGGTGAAATTTATAAATATTTAGGTTTTAACCAGTGTAGAAGAATAAAACAAATAGAAACAAAGGTAGAGCTAATGCAGAAATTTAGACAAAGATTAAATCTTATTTTAAAATCCCATCTCTACTCTAAAAATACTATAAAGGCTATTAATACATTTGCAATACCAATTCTTACATATTTCTTTGGAATAATAAACTGGTCTCAAACTGATTTAAAAAAGCTACAAAGGATAATTAGCACATCCTTGACAAAATATAGAAAACATCACCCGAAATCATCAATAGAAAGACTTACACTTCCTCGCCGAGAAGATGGAAGGGGAATAATAGACATCCAAAATCTACATAACAAGCAAATTAGTACTTTGAGAAAATATTTTTATCATAAATCACAAATTTCATCTCTCCATAGACAAGTAACAAAAATTGACAAACATTATACACCATTAAATCTTCTAGATACAGGAATACAAACAAATGAAACACCTACACAATTGCAGCAAAAAATAGCAAGATGGCAAGAAAAGTCTCTTCATGGGAAACACCGAACTGATCTGAACCAGACTTATGTCGACAAAAATACGTCGAACGAATGGCTCAGGCGAGGTGTACTGTTCCCAGAAACAGAGGCTTTTATGCTTGCTATACAAGATCAAGTCATTCCTACCCGAAATTATAAAAAATATATTACTAAAGTAATAACAGAAGGCTCTAATTTATGCAGACATTGCAATAGCTCATCTGAAACTATTCAGCACATAACAGGCGCTTGTAAAGCATTAGCACAAACCAACTATAAGCATAGACATGATCAAGTTGCATCTATTTTACACCAGCATTTAGCACATAGTTATAAATTTAGAGCAAAAAGTACCCTATTATAAATATAAACCAAATACAGTTCACGAAAATAGCCATTATAAACTATATTGGGATCGGACCATTCTGACAGATAAAACAGTACATTACAATAGACCAGATATCACCTTGTACAATCAAATTTCAAACACCGTATACCTTATCGACATAGCTGTTCCTAATTCTCACAATATTCAATCTACCCTCGCTGAAAAAATTACAAAATATCAGGAACTAGCATTGGCAATAAAAAATCAATGGAAAGCAGAAATAGTTCATATAGTGCCAATAGTTATATACTCAACAGGAATAGTACCCAATACACTACACAATAGTGATAGATATTTTAAAGATTCCCCATACGATTATTAACACTATGCAAAAAGCAATCATACTAAACACTTGTCGCATAACTCGTAAATTCTTATCAACATCATCTGTAGACTCAGTTGCCTCTACACTTGGCTAAAGCCCGTATATATGTTAAAAAATACCCCTTCTTAGAAAGGGAGATCTCTAGAAGTAGATAAAAAATAATAATATTTTATTGGCATAAGTGAATACAGTTACAATGTAGGATATTCTAACACATATAACATCCCTTTTGTTGCTCTGCAAGTTCATTATACTCATCTAAATAGTTGTAAATAGATTCACTTAAGCATGGTGTAAAAATTTTGTAAACAGTCTGAAGTACTAATTTAGCACCACTTTAGCACTACTTTGAGCACCATACGCTGTGTTCGCTCGACTGCAATCATATGGCTTTTTGCCGCACCTCCCCAAGCGCAAATACAGTATCTAATAATGCATTCACACAAAGCTGGGTATGTTTGTACGAGAAGAGTAAAATTCGCCCCTGAGCGCAGGTTCTTGAAAATGTATACTAGTTTTCTTATTCTAGCTGTTGTTGTCGTGAGATGCGTAGTCCTGTTCAGTTGGTCGTCTAGCGTTACACCTAAATACTTAATCGAGGTGACTCGTGAGAGCGCTGTGCAGTCACAACTTACATGGCTCTCTGTTCTATTGCAAGGAAAGATATGTATTTTAAGTATGCGCGATGCAGTTGGTTTTCCTAAAGGTGTTTTGCCGAAGGTGACATATTTCGTCTTAGTGGTGTTAAGTGATAGCAGACTGTTCTCTAGCCAGGAAGTCACCTTAGCTAAACCCGTCTCAGCACGACTAAATACCATATCCCAGGTTTGTTCATGAAAGATCAGCACTGTGTCATCAGCAAACATTAACAGATCCAAGTGAGGCAGGTTAGCAGCTATCTTACAAAGAGAATCAATGTATATGGGGAATAATGTGGGTCCTAGCGTGCTACCCTGAGGAACGCCATATCTACATATACTTTCAGTACTTTCAAAGCCAGCTAATCTTACGCACTGAGACCTATTGGTAAGGTAGTCTTTAAACCAGTCTTATACCAGCGTTCTCCAAGCGTGTTATAAGTATTTTAACCGATACGGTATCAAATGCCTTTTGGAGGTCTAAAAAGACTCCCAAACATTTGTCCCTTTAATCTAGATATGATACCAGGTTTGAGGTAAGTATCAAAACTGCATCCTCGGTTGATTTTCCTTCTCTAAATCCGAATTGAGACACACTAAGCAATTTATTCTTTTCCAGATATTTAGTAACTCTCTTGTTGACAATTTTTTCTAAGATCTTGGATAAAGTTGATAAAAGCGAGATAGGGCGATAGTTACTTGGCTCATCTTTGTTCCCGGACTTAAAAATTGGGCAGACAATTGTTTTTTTGAAAATAGATTGAAATGTACCGGTTGCCAAGCTAAGATTGCACATGTATGTATTGGGTGATGTTAGAGAAAGGATGTTTTGTTTCAAAATTTCCGCTGAAATCTTATCCCATCCAGGAGCGCTATGTGATCTTAGTCCAAGTATAATGCCCCTAACTTCGTAAGGATCTGTAGGCATGAAAGACATGGAATTTGGTGGCGAGTTATCATCGGCAGCTTCTCTTGCTAATTCCTGTTCACATTTATTCATCCTTTTCACCAATTTATTCGCTAATTCTTCTCCAACTCCAGTAAAATAGGTATTGATTTTATCCAGTGACTTTGTTGGTGAGGCGTCAATATGCAATAGTTCAACAACCGGTTGTGAGTTTTTCTTCATATTACACACTTCTTTTATAACTTCCCAGGATTTTTTAAGTTTCCTTTGTTTTTGTTTAGCCTATCTTGGTAGTATAGTTTTTTTAAGTTCTTTATTATAAAATTACATGTATTTCTATATTTTTGGTATTTGTTTTGTTGTGATATGTTGTCAGGTGTTTTTACTGTGGCTTTGTGAAATCTATCCCTCTTTCTTATGCATTTGACTATTCCTTTGGTCATCCATGGTTTAAGTGGCCTATATCTATTAGATTCTTTTTATAATACTGGTATTGTTTGTAATGATTGTTAATAGTTTTGACGTTATTATTTTCGCTGCAATATTTGTATCAGTAATTTTAAATATATTATCCCAAGACTCATCAGTGAGTAAATCTTTTATTTGACTATAGTCAATTACTACAGTTTCGTGCACTACATCTTTTTTATGTAATTTAGAGCAGTTAATATATAAAAGTATCGGACAGTGATCTGTTAATGGCTGCTCAAAAACACCTGTTTTCCATAATATGATCGATACATGTCTTGATGCGTGTTGGTTTGTCAATACCCGATCGTAAACCGTGCATGGCCATTAGGTTTAGGTATTCTTTGGACGCATTTGACAGGCTTTCAGGTAAAATATCAATATTTATGTTACCTGTAAAAATAATGTGTTTTGGTCGGCATTTACTTAGAACATTGTCAAGGGATTCCATGTAAAGATTAGGCTTTGTAAAACTTCCACCAAGTTTTTTGTATGTGCCAATTATTATGTAGTCAGGCTTAATAGTGACAACTAAACAATTTCCTTCAGTAATTTTGGGCTCATAAGCACATAGCATGTGCTTATGAGCCCAAAATTACTGAAGGAAATTGTTCGCTCACAATATCACTACGTACATATACTACCACACCATCATTCTTGTTAAGGGTAGTTTTAGTCCAATATTTGCTGTAATCGTTCATATTCAGTGGAGGATTATTAAAATTTGTCCAATTGATGATTTGATTGATAATTGAATTGATAATAGCCTGTATTAACGTTCTTGATGTAGAAAGTATAAATAAATAGATGTAAATGTTTATATTAATATACTGATATAATAATTTATGTCTGTTGTGATTGTTTTTTATCATTCTGTGTAATGGTTGTGTGTATTGCTTAAATAGTGAGCTAATGTATTTGAGATGTAGAGTGTGAGCAATGTGAGCATGGACATACAATAATGTACTAAACAGAAAGAGTAATCTTAAAATAAAGGTGAATACTGAGAAAAATATGAGGCTAACAATTTTCTTTTGAAGCATCGACAACAAGTTTTCAGCTAAGATATGTTGTCGAAAGTTACTCAATGAGACTAGTCATTTTCCTTGCTGTTTGAGACCTTCAAAGTCAGATTCTTGTGATATTCGTTTTGCCGGCGCTCCGTCTTTCTTTATTATGTATATTTTACCATGTGATGTCCAATGATAAGCATATTCGTTTGTCCTTGCAAATTCTTTAGCCTGGTAAAATAGCTTTCTGGCTTTAGAAATGAGGCTCTCAGAGATGAATATGGGAGTATTACCCGCCATTTTAACATGAGAACTGTTTAGCCGATTAGTCTTGTTTACGCGTTTGTACTTTTTGATGTTAGTGAGGAATTTATCCTTCGTTATCGTCGACGTAAACTCAACGATTATAGTCCCATTGCTTTGTGATTTTCTGCTATTTAAGCGATAAATATCTCTGAGGTCGTTGGCTTGTATTTCGGTGTTCACGGTGGTTCCTAGATTTTAGACTACATTGATAAGGTCATTTTTAGACTCATGGGGAATTATGTAGACATTGCGAATTTCTAGACTAGATGCTTTTAAGTTTCTTTCTATATTCTCGACTTTTTCTTCTAGGGTTCTGATGTACTCAGATATTTCCTTCTTTTCGCTCTCTAAGTGGGCCAATTTAACTAATATTTCATCATATTTAACACTCAGGAACTCAACCGTACTTTTCAGTTCTATATTTTGTGCTTTTGTTTGGTCTAGATTACTTTGCATGATAGTAAATTTTTCATGCTGTTCTTTTCTCAGAGCTGCAATTGATGACATAATGTCTTCACGGAGAGAACGTAGGTCAGAAGATTGTTCCGAGTCATGTTTACGCTTTTGCCGTAAAGTGATTCTATCCAATGGTTGCTCCGATATGGGTGAGGTTAGATCGGGCTCGGAGCTTTGGTGAGGCAAAAGATCACCACTTCTTTTAGGTGGTGTATGTTTTAACATTACGGAAAGAAAATAATCTCCTACTGATTATACCTGACAGTTATGTTAAAGAACGCTTTGGAATGCGTTGTTCCGTGTAATTTGTCAGGCGCTTTTTATTAATGATATAGTGAGCACAGTCTAATGGTGATGACTCACGTGTAGTCGACAGAGATGGGGTACTTCTCGGTCTCGCTCGCCGTAGGACTCGAGCTCTTGCAAAATTTTGCGCGTCTGGTACTTGTTAAGAATTAAACTGGTTGATTTTTAATAAAATTTAATTTTAATAACAAACTACTAAATAGGTTAGTTAACACGTCCGTGCGCACTGGCGGTCGGAGAGGAAGGGGAGTAATTAAATTATTTTTAACATTAATTAATATAAATATACAATCTGAAGAGATCTAACTGGTAAAAAAATTATAACTCAAACAGTATCCCATAAAGGACGACTGATCAATTATGACACTTACCTTACAAACGCCAGATTACTAGTTTACATAGTGATTTCTTACCAAAAAAACGCTCGGAAACGATCATTCCGTATGTTGAGTCGATAGAAACTCGCGCCGCCTATCATAAGCCGACATATTCAATAGTAAAAATTAAAGCACGTTGAAGTTGCAAGGTGTGACATCTTGGTCCACACGAATGAGTATTTACAACATAGACATTTTTTAAATGACTGTAACTCCATAATTATTGTACTTTTTATAATTTAAATTAGTATACATCATTCAATATACCATGGAATATCGATGTCACTGGTTTATGTTAGTTAGTTATGATAATTTATTATAGAAAACATTATAAATCCTCACAAAACCGTCACTGGGACGCGCAAGATTAATTAGTTTTAGGTGTTATCTGCAAATTTAAATAGTTTATTTTTAAATAAATTACAAATAAAGATTTCATGCCACGATAGATGTTTTCCTTTCACCTATTATCTGCATTTTACATTAAAAACAAAGATATCTTTCATATGTTCTTCGATGAAAATCCTTCCAAAACTCGATTTCGAAGAATCACCCCTGTATTGCGTGTTGCTGTATAAGTTTATATTTGTTGTTGGAGTACGTAGAGACAGTACCGTACCAAGGAAACTCGCATTGAGTATCCTACAGTAACGTTTTTAGATTTGCATTTTTAACTCTTGTATAACTCATATAATAATTTACAAATTATTTAAACATAAAATAATCTTTTAACATTTTTATCTGTCTTTCTGTTTGTCGATTCTCATCTCTGGAACAGCTGAACCGATTTTGATGAAGCTTTCGACGATAGAAGTAACTGTGGAGTAACACTTTTGGCTGCTTTTGCTTTTTTTATCCCGGCATTCCCGCGAGATCGAGATTTATTCCAAAATTCGCATTTTTAATCGATACACACGAGCACTTTCCATCCAGATAAAATATTTTAAAATGCTTTATTGGCAAAGTGATTTCGAAGAAAAAAAGGAAAAAGTATAAGTAATATAAGATGTACATATTACATATCACATGTATATTAAAAATCCGAGAATATCGATCAATCGACCGAAGCCGCGAATGGGTCGCTAGTATAGAATCATACTAAAAAAACGTAAAATTATAAGATATTTATTTTTTAACATTGTTATGAGTAGGGTAGGCTGAGAGAAAGCAACTTGCATCCATATTACAGAAAAAATGTCCAATTTTTGGAACTTTTTTCTTTATGTGCATTGGAACATTTAACTTTAAAACTTTAACCTTAAAAAGGCGGAAAGCGGGGAATGGAGTAGTCTGCCTAACCTGCCATGTGCAGGATACATCGTGAAGCTATTATTATTATTATTTTAACTTCTGAGCAAATTTTTTTATTCTAGGTCAACGGGAAGTGGTCTATAGTTTTTGGTTATTCTGCGAATTTCAATCAAAATGCTCATTGTAATTATCAATTGATTACAAGTCGTACGTTTATTATCCTAGTTTTCCACATAGTGTGTAATATTTTATAATATTAAAAATACTGACTAGTGCGAGAGAGGTAAGTAGTAGCTCTACTATTTAGTGTGGACTTCATATAAAGTAAAATATATGCTACTTTCCGATTAAAGCGAAGATAATAAATTGAAAGCATGCGTCCCATCTTGATATTGTAAATGTTTACTGAGTGACACTAACGTTACATTGTCGTAATTTTAAATCGTACTAGGAAATAATCATCCCCTATCACGTTGTATATAAAATTATGTTATACTAACTTTGAAAATAAAAGACAAAATAAAAAAGTAAATACTTTTTAGTAAATTCTTTTTAGTAAATTCTTTTTAGTAAATACTTTTTTATTTTGTCTCCATGGGCAATGGAAGTACTAAGTTATTTAGTAGCTTCTATATGACACATGTTGCGCGAGGTAACTGTGATCACAGGTACAGTTTGTTACGTGAAGAAATGATTAATGTGAAGTTATAAACTTTCCTTAGTCAATGGACTAACATAAATAAGAAAAATAAAATTCTATTCGAACAAGCATTTCTTGTGATTATCATGTTTAAAAAAACAAAGTGTTAGCTTTGCAATATTAATATATATTGTAGATATTTTTAGAGGTCTATGTATTTTCATTTATCATTAATTATAATAAAGGACTGAAACCTACATTTAATCTGGACATGAAAACTTCAATGCTGATCTAAATGAGCAAATGAACTATCACTATACACTATCATACTGTTCACTATTGTAAGCAATAAATACTACTTAAAAAATTACACCACAGGTTTTAGCGTCAAAGTAATTTTGTTTGTTCAACTTTGGAAATCTTAAATTTTTGAAATTAAAATTTTTGAGTTTGATTTAACTTCAAAAGATGCATTTAAATTTAACATCAAACAAGTGCCATAGATACAATCATAAATTTGTTCAAATCTAACTTTTAAAAATTTACATTTGCTTGTGTGACATTTACATTTACATTTCACACGTCTGCGTGACTTATTTTCAACGAAATTAACTACAAATATTAGTTAAAAATTGTATTTAATATGTAAAGCAGAAAATACATAAGTCATATGAATATTTAAATAATATATTAATTGATTACAGTTATATAAATAGTACTTATTGGTGGTGTTTGTATTAACATCGGTCGACTGAACGAATAATTAAATTATTTTGGAATATCCTAGTACTTATTCAATACGTAGTGGAATATTCCAAAATAATTTAATGTTCTAAAGATGTATGAGGTGTAATAGATTTATACCATGTTCATTTGGTCTGAATTAATTTCGAATATATTGGATAAAATATTTAAGATTTGTGTATTGGCTGCTTAAATATTTAATTAGCGATTAAATAAATAACCGGTTTATCTCTGGTAAAGATGGAACCGGTTAACATCACTTTTGCAGACGTTTCACGTTTTCATAAACACAGCCAAAGCACCGTTAATTCTGTTGCCGGCGGAAATACATCATCCATTTTGTATCTTCCATCTCTACTCTCTACATAGTATGTCAATACTTCCCAGGTGTTTCTCTTCATTCGCTTGTTACAATATCTTTCCATTTATACTATGAAATTTGCATTTTGTTCTTCTTCATCTCTTTCAGATACCGGAATCTTTGACTTACTTGCATTCATGCTTAGATCACACACTTCTTTCAGAGTGGTGACCAATGTATGGAACAATATAAACGGCACCATCTGCGGGCATCTAGGCGGCAATGCAGGAACCTTTAAATCACTTTTTCTTCCCATTTCGCTTTATTTTAATCATTGGAACCAAATAAAAATTGACTAGCCAAGCTAGCATGGCGCAACCTTGCTTTGCACCTGATTGAAACCAAGGTGACATGTCAGTTCCTACTCGGCTGAGTTATCACTATTAAGAAACTTTACAGCCTTATATTTTGATGATTTTTAAAATGTTAGTCCAAACTAAGTTTAGAAAAAATACTTAAAGAAAATATATAAAAATTTGAACGCAACGGGGTTCAAACTCGCGCCTGGACGATTCCCAAGAGGCACGGGTTTTACAGCCTCCAAGAAGGATCCGCTCCGTGGTATATTCATTCATCTACATTACTAAACTCTTTCATAATACAATCTTGTCAAAAGTCTTTTCCAAGTGAACAAAAGCATTGATATATTTTGGTTCACAGCAAACATTTTTTCATGATCATGTAGAAAAAGCAGATCTGATCCCTTGCACCTTGTCCTAACTACTGAAGTGGGGTCGTTGTACATATCTCTGATAACCTGAATATAAGCTTCAGGGATCCCCTTGGATCGCAATGCCCATGCAAAAATGGCTTCCATAGTGCCTGATCCTGGTTGAAACCCATACTGAGACTCAGAGACAGTATATTCTTGGCGGAGCCTGAGGCCGATCATGCGCTCGAAGAGCTTCATGGTGTGGCTCATAATCTTAATGCCCCTATAACTACCGCAATCTTGAACACTGCCCTTTCCTTTGTAAATAGGGGTAATAAAGCTCTGCCGCCACTGATGTGGCATCTTTCCAGTATTCAAGATACAGTTAAACAGGTCAGTAAGTATAAGAACACCAAGAGAGCTCAACGATTTACACACCTCGATCGGGATGTCGTCAAGTCCTACCGCTTTTCCATTCCTCATGCGTTGAAGACAATTACGAGTTTCGTCACGGGTTATTGGAGCAACAAGTCCGAGGTTAGGAGATAATTCAGGAGGAAGACTACAAGAGTAGAAATAGTCAGTAGATTTTGACTCTCCACCTCCGCCAAAAAGTCGGTCTGCATCGGCCCATTTAACAAACACCACTTGATCCTAGGCTTGCGTTTCTCAGCTACTTTCTTTTTCGGAGTATCATTATAGTCCATGACAAGGAGACGATGGTGTGCCGTCAGGCTTTCGCCAGGTATGACCTTACAGTTGGTCACCATGCCTATATGACATCGTCTAGTCAGCAAATAATCAATTTGAGTTGAGTGAGCTCTTTTACGTTATGAGGTGCTGAGGTTTCTTCTGGAAGAAAGTGTTCACGTTGGCCAGATCAGACCCAATGCAGGTTCTTAGAATATTTTCTCCATCTGTATTGCAAAGACCATATCCAAAACTCCCGTGAACACGTTCATACACCTCAGCGACCCTACCCCCGTGACAGTTCAAGTCCCCCCCCCCCCCCCAACTAAGATTGCTTCGGTAGACGGTATAGCGAGTAGGACCTCTTCATACTGCTCCCAGAAGGTCTCCTTTTCAGCCGCGCTACAACCCGCCTGGGGAGCATAGGCACTGATTAAGTTGGTAGTACCGCCCCAAATAAGAACTCTTATCCGTATCTTGATGCGGTCGCAGCGACGTTCAACTTCAAGAGGCCCATTCTGACGCTCTTCAGAAAGCACTACCGCCATACAGTTTTTGCCTGTATGTGACCCAGTGTATATAAGGCGGTAACCCTGCCCGATGTTATGAGACTTATTACCCTTCCAGCGAGTTTCCTGAAGGAAAGCACACTGGACTCGACGTCTCATGAGTACATCTGCGAGTTCTCTGCATAGTCCGGTAGGAGAGCCTATGTTCCATGTTGCAAAGCGGAGTTTCCGTCTGGGTACTAACGTCTTTAGCCGTGCCCGTACCTGACACGGTAGCCCTTGCCCACTTGTCGCAGGTGTGGGGCGATGTGCCTGCGCGTCGTTTAGCGGCGACGCCCTAGCCGTACCCAGCTTTTTTCTAAATCGGTCCATATGAGTGGCGAAGTGGTTTTTAGTGGAGCGATTATCATCTGACCTGCAAACCCATTACTGGGAGAAACCAAAAAAGGAAGGGGAATAAGAGGTAGAAAACTTGGAATATGGGGGAGGGACACCACTTTCATACTTTCATGGATTGAATGGGGTTATGAAAGTGGTGGCTCCAGGTCCCGGGGACCAAATATCGGACAGATAATTGGCTAGACACCTTCTGTGGTTAATTTTATATATATATATATATATATATATATATATATATATATATATATATATATATATATATATATATATATATATATATATATATATATATATATATATATATATATATACATATATATATATATATCTATATACATATATATATTATATATATATATATATATATATATATATATATATATATATATATATATATATATACATATATATATATATATATATATATATATATATAATATATTATATATATATATATATATATATATATATATATATATATATATATATATATATTATATATATATATATATATATATATATATATATATATATATATATATTATGCTGATTTTGCCGTCTGCTACAGCACGACTCAGGGTGTCACAGTTGTTTCTTGAATCAGAAGCGTCATCAAATTCATCCATCTTTTTTTTATTCTTTCTAGTTGCGGCTTTGGAGGGATATATTGTTGATCTATTGTGATCTTGCAGAAGATACATCTCCTTACAGAAATAATACTCTACCCATCGTTGCAAAACGTGTGACTGGCCTATGACCTGTTAATATTTCACCGTTCTTCGAATTCACCTGTTTCATTCTACAGGTTAAACCTAGGGAAAGTAATCCTCTCAAGAAAAGGTTAGTGTTTTCCTGGGAAACAAGCGTAACACTTAAAAAAAAAGATCTGTATGTATTTTATTAAACGTCATGCTTCATCTTTATTCGTTTCGTGCTTTTGCAGCATCTACTCTTTCTTTTTAATCCCTCTTATACTTTTATCCTTCCTTGCAGACTTATCATCCTGTCATGATTTCTTCTTTCACTCTACGGCATTCACTTCGTCATCCCACCAACGTGAATCGCAACCCAAAGATTAATCATCATTTAGCAAGAGAGAACACTATTTACTAAATAATTTAATTATTTTTGAAAGCGTTATTCTACATTCAAGATAGATATTTTGAAATTTAGCTTCAGACTTCAACGGAACTCAACGCCGCGCTTTGTTTTCTTACTAGATATAGAAAAAATAATAATTCCTTCTCCCGAATGAGAAACAAACCCTGAACCGTCCTGTTGTCAATCAAACACTGTAACGCTGTCGATGATATACGGCGACGGCTTTTCAATAATATATAATTATTTCAATTAAACACACAGAACTTGTACTATAATTTTAATTTGTTATTGCATGAAAAGCTACAATCTATGGATTTATTATTATGACACACTTGTGAACTAGTAGTGGACGAAGACAGGCTGCTGATGACGATGATGAAGAAGTAAATATTGTCACTCAATATTATACGATATATTATAAATCAAGCAATTAAAAATCTTGAAACTCCAACCGCGCCAAGTAAAATTATTTTTTTGACCATGTGACTGCTTCTATAATCATGACTATATTTTTAGAATTAATCTTTCTGGTTTTCACATAAAATAAAGAAACCGTCAAATGTTCGTAACTTAAAGAGTGCACAGCTAAGTTTTTTTTTCTTTTTTTTTTCAGCCTATTGCCGTCCACTACTTAACGTAGGCCTCCCTCATAGAGCGTCAACCATCCCGGTCTTGGACAGCTCGCATCCATTCGTTGCCAGCCACCTTCTTCAAATCGAGTGTCTATGATGACTTCATTGACCATCGGTGCGTCTGGAGACATGGCCCGCCCAGTTCCACTTTAGCGTGCTGATTCTTCGTGCAATGTCGGTTTCGTCACTTTAGTTTTCTGACGAATAATTTTATTACGAATCCTATCCGCCACAGAAACTCCAAGCATTGCGCGTTCCATCACTCGCTGAGCGACTTTAAATTTATGGACCAGCCCAACAGTGAGTGTCCATGTTTCCTCCAAGCTCCGTAGGTCATCACAGACAAGATGCACGATTAAAAACCCTAGTCTTTAGGCATTGTGGAACAGACGACTCAAAGATATGACGAAGCTTCCCAAACGCTGCCCAGCCAAGACGAATTCTTCTGTGCGCTTCCTTCTCAAAGTTGTGCGGGCCAAGTTGGATAGCTTGGCCAAGGTATACGTATTCCTGCACAACTTCAAGAGTAGCACCACTTACGACCTCTGGTCTTGGGGACACATGAGCGTTGTACATAACCTTCGTCTTGTCAGGGTTCATCCTAAGACCCACACGTCTTGAAGAATTGGCTAGGCCATTCACCATTTCTTCCAAATCCTGGCGAGTTTCCGCCATGATGACTCTATCGTCGTAAAATCGGGAATGTGACAACATTGACCAATGATGTTTATGCCTCGTTCGCCCCAGTCGAGCGTCTTCCAAGGCAGTGGTAAATAGTTTCGGAGAAATTACATCTCCCTGCCTTACCCCGCGATGCAATTGAATTGGTCTTGCGCTTTGATCTTGTACGTGGACGGTCATGGTCGCAGCTTCATATAAACACTTTATCACTTGGATGTACCGAAAGTCAATAAGGCACCTCTGCTTAGTTATTAATCTAAATCTTATTATTTAAATATTAAGTTTATTTTAAACTAACTACTATACTCAGATTATTCTTGACAACTACTGGAATTGATATTGGCCTGTTTTTGTTCATATTTTGCTGACCATCTCTCGCTTTCATCTCACCTTACTGTAGAATAATCCATATTTACTATTAGAAGTTCTTCTCCACAATGCTTTAACATCAGCTATCAATAGTCCCTAGCCAATTACGACTAGTCCCTTTACTATATTGTATCTTTCTCCAAAGAATTGCGCTAGTCACTTTGCCTTTATTTTTGGTCACGTGTTAGAAACTTTGAAATCATTCAGTGACATATATAATAATAAATCTCTTGTTATAGTTAGAAATCATGGCAGAAAATGAAGAATGTATTTTACCAAAAGAAATGGTGATAGTCCTTCGCTTATCCAGATTTTTTGGAATAGCGCCCGTACACATAAAACCAGCTCAAGTAGCTGAAGTAAATAGTAATGGAACAGTAAATTGCTATCAAGTTTTGCCATCGAAAATATATGGAATAATTAGTAAAATTTTTATAGTTATCTTGTGTAAGTAATATTTTTTATTAACTCTACGCTTCCACACCTTATATATAAGGGTATCAGGTGGAAATTGGGGAACCTAGCAGACAAGTATGTGCTTAGTATATGGTTACAATACATTCTGTTATCCAGTTATATTCAATGTTTGTTTAACAGAGCGGAAAATTAAAATAATATTCATTCTCTTGAGTGAGCGACCGCCTCGTTTACAGGCGCTGTAGGCACTGTTCTATTGCACTACGAGGGCTTTGTTAAATAACCATTATATATAATACTTAAATATATGACTTATGTGTTTTTTTTTCTTATGTTATTTTAGGGGTTACAGGTTTTGTGGCGTGTACATATACTAATATATATATGGATCCGGAAAAAGCTATACGTTTTAGGACTGGATTATCACTGATAATATACGTTTTTCATGGTACTCTTCAAGATGTATTATTGCTCTTTATGGCTTTTCAAGGATTGAAGAAAATCAAACAAATAATAAAATACTTAAATTGTATACAAAAGGTGAATCCATATATACAACACTTTTTGTTACATTACTACCTATATCTGACTATATTCTAGAGTAGAGTCAATTAAATCGATATTATTAATGTGTGTGTGGTAAAAATATTATCTTATTTTGCAGTTAAATAAGGCATTAAACAACAGTTACATAAACCTAAGGCAAAAAACATCTAACAGAATGATATGGGGTTTCTTTATATCCTTATACATAATATATTTAATATTTATGTTTCAAAGGATTCTTGATGTGATTTACGCCGAAAAGAGTGGTAAGTATTGGAAAGATAATTTAATTTACCTTCAAAATTATAATAACGAAAACAAAATAAATAAATTACTGAAGCGCTAGCTGACTATCTAGATCATTGTTTATTGCCCGGGGATCACTATTTAAATTAATATTATTATTATTATTAGGTATAAAAATTCTAAATAATATAAAATTTAATTGTACCTATTGATATATATGTAACTGAATTGAAACTAGTCTAGTAGTAGTAAATGAAGAAAACTATTTTCTTTTTAGTGGTTATCCTCATAATGCAATCAGTATATTTTGCATCATTCGGTATGCATGTACTACTACAGTTGCAATTTGTTATCGTCGTGAACTTATTGAATGCGACAATATGTGTGTTTAATGATCGCTTACAATCTTGGAACTCCAAATGGGACTTCGGTAAGAATTACAATATATGGCTACACATATATATATATATATATATAATATATATATATATATATCTATATATATATATATATATATATATATATATATATATATATATATATATATATATATATATATATATATATATATATATATTATATATATATATATATAATATATATATATATATATATATATATATATATATATATATATATATATATATATATATATATATATATATATATATATATATATATATAAATAGGGAATAAAGTTTATGATATTAAATCGAAATACTTATATACCTGAAAAATAGAGAAAAGACATTAAAATTTTACAGTTGGTTGTCAATTTCACTTCTATTTAAATTACAAAATAATCTTATCCAAATCTTGTAACAGCGATACAGCCATTTTTTCTTCACATAAATGTATATATATATATATATATATATATATATATATATATATATATATATATATATATATATATATATATATATATGTAATATATATAAGTTTTCATTTTTTTGTTATAAAAGAAGATTCAATATTTATACGAATCATGGTGAGCGAGCGTTCGAGTTACCTGATGGTAAGTGGTCACCACCCACCCGTGTAACGTGTGCCGGCTTATAACGCGGAGGTAGACGCTTTTTGTAAGGGTACTAATGTCTTATGGAATAGGAAAACCGCAACAGGTATACCGTTCTACAGGTGAGTGGTACGTGGAAAAAGAATCCTACAAAATTGCACAGTAGTGGAGTGTCATGTATTCAGATGACAGGGATGCTATTTAAGTTTGTTACTAATTGTGTACTGTGTGATCAAAAAAATCAGCGGCAAGTATTAGGTCAAACGGTTCCTCTAAACAATCCCCATGAAATATACAACAACAAACTCTACGCAAAGCCAAAGTGTCTAGCCTTCCACAGATTATTGCGTCTCCAGCGATTCAAAAGGTTCTATATTAAAGCCAAGAAATGGTTCAACCTACTATTAGGCACTAGCCTTGAGATGAGAACAGTACTCCATACGAGACCAAACAATGTTTGGGCTTTAATTACAATCTCGGTCTGCTGATAACTTTGGTGACCCAGTTTCTTCGAGACCAACAAGTTCTACGTGCTACGGCCTAGTATGTTGTTACTAGGCGCGGCTTTAAGAGAACAATTCCAAAAACTGTCGATACAATACTGGGGTTGAATCCTTCAACAGAAGACACAAATTTCATTCGGCAATCGTCGAAATTTTCCTGAGAAAGCCCTGCGCGGCCAGACTATACGTCTACAGTCGTCTATCGTCAGTCGTCTATCGTCTGCAAAGCGATGAATGCTGGTTTGCTTTCATATATATAGGTCATTGATATGTAAAAGAAACAGTGTAGGGGACAGCACACAGCCTTGGGAGACATCACTGTTCATGAATATGTTATCAGAGCAGCAACCGTCGACAGCATCTTTGATGCTATGCTTAGTAAGACCTCAGTTGAATCAGTTGGCGACCCACTTGCATAAATTTTTAGCAAACTCATAAGATAGAAGTTTTGCAAGAAGCGTCCTGTGCCACACTCAATCAATAGCCTTTACCATGTCCAGACTAACTGCCAGATCCTTTCTTTTGCTTGCAATAGTCGCAGCCCAGTGGCTAAGGTAAAGCACACGCATCTGGCACACTTGACTTGTGAATGTCCAAAGAAGACAGCTCTCCTAAGCGTTCAGCTTTTTGGCTACAGTTAATGCGCACTGGCACTTTAGAATGGTGTGCTATGTGGTTCCACGGTCATCCAAAGTTGAGTTTGAGGCAAAAAGAACGCCCAGGAGATCGGCTTTCTCTTTGACCGTATGGACCAGAATGTCATTCTCTGTGTGTAACGGTGTAACTGAAGGCTGGCTGAAGTACCATAATGTCGCTTGCGAGAGCACCCAGAAATTATGTGTCCAGAACATAAGGAAACTCTCAAGTTTCTCAGTGCTTCTTGCGCGACTCTCAAACCTTCTTTTAAAATTATCGCTATGCCAGATTTTTTAGGCAATTCTTTATTTTTCTCCTTCGTAGTTTCATGGTCAAATCCATTTCATGTTCCAGTATTATAACTTCTTAAGGAAGGCTTATTTAAGACACATACGCTGACGTAATTGTGCCATTTCAATTAAAATTTCTGGATATGTGTTGTGTTTACATCTTCAACCTTAAAAGTCGTGATTTATTACATTTTTTGTACACTTAAACTTATGATTTTAAATAACGTAGTTTATTTTTATTCACAGAATTCAATCATACAATAGCAACCAATAGAAAGTATATTCCATTTCAACGTCTCTGTCAAATCTATGTGTCTGTGTGTAAACTTATTACAAGGATAGAAAAAGAAGAAGGTGTTTTTATCGTTATTTTAATAATCTACAAAATCCTAGACATACTTGATTCATTATATCTTATCATGTCGTCTTTAGGGTATGTATCATTAGGTGAGTACATCTCTATTGTCTTCGTGTATTTTTTACATTTAACTTTTATTATGAAGCTATACCACACCATTTATAATTTTTCGCTCATGTAGTGAAATTCAGAGGCGGATAGAAAAAAACAAAACACGAAATAATACGACCAAATTATATAAATAATACGATAAATAGTTATGTAAAAATATTTTTGTTTGACAATATTCATTAAAGTATAATTGATGCCACGTAACTTCAAAATATGTGATCTTATATATTTCTCCGTTTGTAGACAATATCACGCTCTCTTTATTTGCTGATTTTGCTGTAGAGGTTCTTTGGGCTATTTACAGAGGAGCAACATTCGTACTCTTAATAGAACCCTGCAATCAAATTGATATGGAGGTATAACTATACATTTACACTGTACAGTAGTAACTTGGAGATAATAGAGGTTTAGACTTGACTTGTCATCGAGAGTGTGCTGGTTTAAATCTGTCACAATGACAGATCTTGCTCTTTCTTGTTAATAGAACGACGAAGTTCCAATACTTTACATTGGTCCGTGGTCACAAGTAGACTGTCAGTTTACCGGTTATAACTACTTCATTTAACATTTAAGTTACCTTTTACGATCAGATTCTAGGTTAATATGTAAAAAAAATAAAAGATGGTAATTTTAGAAACTGTATATTTTAAATTAAAGCTTCAGGTACTGAAATTGCGGGTTAGCCATTTGATTTGTGCGACTAGTAAGAATTATAATCGAGAAGAGTTATTTACCTTCTGTCGTCAACTAATAAAAGATATACCTGCTATTTCTCCACTAGGCGTATGCTCTCTTGGAAGACAAGAACTAATAGCGGTACATATTTTTTTATAAATAATATGTTTTGATTAATTTAAGTACGTAAATAAATATATAAACCTCTTTCTTTTCATAAGGTCAATTTATAATATAAAATGCTTTTTCAGGTAATCGGCATACTTTTTAGCTTTATAGTTATTATGAGGCAGTTTCATTTGCGGGATGGAATTGCATATTAATTTGCAAGCCCTGACAAGCACGGGAGGTCGTGCCTCACCCTGGGGGAGGACTGCGTCCAGCGTGTGTGAGAATGAAACCAATATAATATATATATATAAGAAAATGCACAGCAATTTTACAAATGTGAGGATCAAACATTAAAATGTTCTCATGGGAAGTCTATTGTCAGTCATAGTGTATTATTGGATATTTTTTTGTGATTGACTTAATTACATTTTACAAGATTACAAGATACTTAAGAAAACAATAAGGACCATAAGTAGTCTATTGTAATAAGATTTTTTTTAAAGATATATATTAAATATTACAGTTTAACCGGATTTATCGCATATATTGATATTAATTTAAGAAGCCTGACGTTTCGAACACTTTGCACTAGTCCGTGGTCACGGGTAGACTGAGGTGGCATTCGTCTGTTAGTTGATATAAGTATTATATCAAACTACCGCTAACGGTTTCAGAGTTGCCTCGCGTACTGACCTGGATTCCTACAGAATGAGCTGACTACAGTCAGCTCTGTCCTCTGGTGTGGTGTATTAAAGGTAGAAAGCTTCCGACCGTCCTCTGTATTGAAAGATTTTTGTATTTTAATAGCCTCGCGAATAATTCTGGGAATATATCTGTTTTCTTGAACTCGTGGACTTTATTTAGTATGTAATATCTTAAAATTTTAAATGACATATTCCGGACTTTGGATATTTGTCATAGAAAAAGGTTGATTATTGTGAGCAACTGAGGTGCCATTTCTATATTTTTTAACTGTACTTTAGAAATTAGATAGTCATTTAGATATTTGGCATACAGACAGATAGATACCAAATGTTACGTACAAACATTTGGTATCTATCTGTCTGTATGCCAGACTATTTTCTTAAAAGCACGTGAAGGAATGAAGCTGACATTAATATAAAATATCTAAGTCAATAACCTCTTGAAAAAATCAAACTTCTAAGGCAACGCACCCAAAAGATATGATCGCTTATGTTCAATTTTAACGCATTAGTACAAACTCACAATCAATTTATGATATGATATTCATATGACGAGGGATGGTACAGAAGATGAATTATTTGATGTGATGAATGTGAGAGATTTGGATGTAATCTAAGGGCAGTGACACACCCGATTTGCCGGGAAGCCGCGTTGCTCTCTGGGCACATGTTCCAGAGAGTGAACGTGGGTGTAAAGGTGTAGATGTGGTATTGTCCTCTCCATTTGCTAGCGCTATGCTAGAGTATGAGGCAATCAACCCGTTTGCTTCAAGCTGGGGATTACAAGAATATTCTTGCTAGTGGCGTATGCGCCGGTAACCTCAGCTTTATCAAGCGAGCTAGAGGGGTTTTGGGAGAAACTCCAGTTTAAAATGTGCGGAAATAAATGAACCAAATGTCTTTACACTGTGTTCTCCGTTCTTATGAATGCTTAAAAATTTTAGATTAAGAATTTCAATTTCAGTGGTGAAATAAAAAATGATAAGTCAGTAATTTTATTTTCATTTGTATGTATGTGATATTCAGGTATGTGATAATATTGTGAAATAAATAAATGATAATAACAAAAAAAACAATTCTACATTGTATTAACCTAGTCTTAGTTTTAATTAAAATTAATTATATTTATTTTACTGCTTTTCAAATTTTGGAATTTAATTAATTACAAGAAATAAAAGGCTTTTTATGCTATTTTATTTTTTATGTGATAACATATGTCGTCAACACGATCACAGATGGCTAAGTTATTATTATTATTATTATTATAGCTTCACGCTGTATCCCGCACGTAGCAAGGCAGGTAGAGGGAACCGGAGGTAGAAGGAACCTAGTGTTAAGATACTCTGTTTCCCGTTGTTAAATAATAAAGTGTTTAATTTACGGGATATAGGGTTTCAGTTTGTAAGTCACTCTTAAGGCTGATATGCACTCCTTCAAATCTCAGTATCCTCTTTTAATAAGGAACAAATAAATTAGGCAAGAAGTAGAAATAGTGTAAATTCTTTTGTTTTCGTTTTTTTGTAGTGGCATAAAATGACTTTAGTTAGTTTTAAATCTGCTACGAATCGTATACGAATCCACTCTTCAAATAATTTGATCTTTAAGTCGAAACTGCTCAATCACCATAAATGTGAAAAGTTAATATAAGTTCAGAATATCCAGTAGATATCATCACATATGTAACACACGCACATACATTGAGGTGCCATTTCTATATTTTTAACTATACTTTAGAAATTAGATAGTTATTTAGATATTTGCGCGTATAAGCATTTGGTTTCTGCTTGTTTGTCTGTCCGTCCGTCCGTATGTCTCTCCGTCAGTCAATCCATTGTCTTAAAAGCACGTGGAGGAATTAAGCTGACATTAAAATAAAAAATCTAAAAACACAAAAAATATCAAACTTCTAAGGCAACGCAATCGAAAGTTATGAGTGTTTATGCATTAATTTTAAAGCATTAGTATGAAAATCACCGCGTAATCAAAACCTACAGGGTACTGCCCGTTGACCCAGAGTTATGAAATTTGGCCAATAAGTAAGAACTTATAGTAAAATTTTTAAAGATATTAAAAAAAATCCATTAAAAGCATATATTGAAGTTAATTTCATGCAAAATTAGTGCATGCGACTGCAAATTTATTTTGTCGACTCTTATTAGTTATATTTTGTTGACTTTATTTGGAGTTATGAAATTTGACGAAGTGAGAAGTTACAGCATATATAAAGAAGAAAATCTCAAAATTGATAATTTGTATGTTTAACACAAATAAATATTGCAAACTTATATTTGTAGTTCATTTTATATAAATTGAGTGGATATGATTTGTCTATTTTTATAAATAGTATTTTCCTCAGTGGAATACGTTCATTCATAAAATAGGTACGATGCGCGAGTACTACTCGACTCAACGAATATAATTTTAATTTTGATTCAAACAATTTTGACAATTGGATAAAAATAGTAACCTGGATTTATTTATTTTTTTTAGAAGAGAATTTCGACAAATATTTCGAAAGTATTACGACCTTGTAGTAAGGAATTAACCCTGAACTTAAATTAGATTATTTTGAATCACCTAATGATCAAGATTTTTTTGTTGGCGTTTTTGCTACTTCATTTTAACATAGAAGTTAAAACAAAGAAATTTGAAAAAAGTTTACGAATAAATATCAAGCAAATCCTATCACAAAATAACCACAAATATAAAACTCGATATATAGAATAGATTCAAAACAAATGACAATTGCGTTTCGTTTTTATAATTATAAACATCAGTAGTTTCTAGTAGTAGGATATATATACATATGGTAATAGTATGACAAATATTTTACTAAGCTCAAAGACTACTATCTATTATTATATTTACTATCTATTTAGTCAGTTCGCTATCTATTATCTATCTATTAATCTAGCTATCTATTAAGTCAGGAACTAACCAAATTTGTCGATGTCAATGATTGTTACAATCAGTCAGGGCACTTATTTAAAGAATTCCATGAGAGTATTCACGGTACGTGGTCCATAGTACCTAATCAGGGCTCAGTATCCTCAGGCAAAATCAAACACACAGTACTTTTCATATAAGATACACTAGATACCCTTAGTGAGTGCCACTATACAATAGCTACTTTGTCAATCAGTCAGCCAATCAGTGTTCAGTTGAATCGCTAACTATCTTGTATCGCTAAACGTCCAAGAACAAGTCATGCCTTATTAAAAAATTATGACTTACTATATAACATATGCTTGAACGGCAATTCCTGTAAGCGGTCACGGAGAGCATCTATGGTGCTATTGATTAAACACATGACAAACATGAACCGGAACTACATTAGTAATACAAATTGATTTCATACGAAGTAAGCTACATGTTTCGCAATAACTGACGCTGGATTTTTTTTATTATATAATATAATTGTATATTATACCGTCATTATTTATATTAGACAATTATATTATATAAAAATTAATTAACTAATTGTCTAATAAGAATTATGATCATGATTTATAAAATATCTCGTAAATAATAATTAAAACGAAACTTTGCTTGCCTGTTTAAGCTATGAAACTCCCAAAAAATCCAATGCTACAAAATGAGCACGTTAACAGTAAAGTCATAGAAATTAAATTTCAAACTGAATAAATTGGCAACTGTATTATAAACTAATGAAAATTTACCACAGAATCAGTCCTTATGGTTTATTTATTGTATTAACTCAATCACATAAATAGATTCAATAATACCTATGACTGACAATAGACCCCCTACAAGTATATTTGCATGTTTGATCTGTACATTTGCAAAATTGCTGTGCATATCCTGATGTAGCTTCAAAAATACGAAAGTAAATTATTTAAATAAATAAAAAAATTTAATAAATTAGCGCTATATTTCATTTTGAGTATAATAGCTATTTTTTTATCTTCACGAAGAATATGATATTTCGCTTAGCGGGGTACTGGGATCCAGTAATAAAGAACCTATTATAAAGACACAAAGCTGGAGAAACAGTCCTCCAGCTTTTCGTTCAAAGTTGGTATAATTTAGATCAGGATTACCTGGTGTATTGTATTCAGGTATTCAACAAAGATCTTAATTTTACATAATCCCAGAGGAGAGGCCAATATGGATTATATGAATAACCAAAGAAATTTCAGTACGTATACGTATCATTTTGTCAAATGAAATGAATAATATGTCGTAACACATATCATGACCATTGATGCTGAAAAAAATTAAAATATTTAAGTTTTATAATCTCTAGACAGGAAATAATATTTAAGTTATGGTTAGCTAAAGTCCACAATTCGCCAAGATCCATACAGTGAAAATTAAATGAAAAGGATTTCATATTAGCGAAAGCCCTCTGCGGAAACTTCAATCATACATGTTGATAAAATAGTGTTTGGTTTAGATTAAAAAAACCATAGGGTTTCTATAAGTACATGCATAATGAAGAAAAAATACAGAAGGAATTACTTAGCTTGCTAATCAAAATTTCAATTTGATATATCGCTATCGGTACAAGGATTTATTTTAAGATCTAGCAGGAAAATGCACGGATGCCTTACAATTTTAAATACAAATTATTATTTCAACCAACTAATATGGCACAAAGCCACCGAAAATACTTGATACATCTCAATTCGGTAGCAAGAGAGATTAGAGAAGTTTTCGAATTAAATCATTAATATTGGTTTATGGTGTTCCATTACTTTTTAATATTAAATCGAGTAATACAGATATATTTAAAGTATAGGTATCGCTCAAGGTCATACCTTTAAGCTAAAGTACTTAGCATCAATCTTTCCAGAAGTAACTTGTTGTAATCTTTATTTATTAATGCGGTAGAAGTAGGAGTGAAATATTTGACACAGAAATATTTGTCTAATCTATTAAAAGATCTCTCTTTTCTAGAAGGTTCTAGAAGGTTTATAGAAGAAATATTGATAGGTGTTATTCGTAGAAGAACTGCGGATTTCACTTGCAGAAGAGAATATCGCGGAGTTCGCTCCTCTGCCTTTAACGTAATGCGGCCATCGCGAATTCATAAAATCTTAAGGTATTTTATCACTAATCCAGCTGTATATAAATGCTCCATAAAAGTTGACATAACAATTTAACGTACCCGCAAAAATTACTATATATTATGAAAATATATATTTTTTAAAAGTAATTAAATTTTAAAATAAGCAACAATTCCAAACAATGTCATGATGGCTTTAAAATATGAGCATCGTACTAATTAGATGAAGGTTCAAAACTGCCTGTTATGACTAGTTCGTGTCATATTTAAAATAGAAACTGAACCATTTAGAAAAGCAACGTACCTAATGAAATTATTAAAATAAAACTCATAATGGCCAACCTCCGACTGAGAGTTACAGAAGAGTGACTAGAAGGTGTTCCTGAAGAACGTAAAGTAGCTGGTGCGACGCCGTACAGCCTCCATATGAACAATATTCTTGCCAATTGATCAGGAATGACACCTTCTTCTTTTTCTTCTTCTTTTATCATCTATAATTAATAATTACAGATGATAAAAGAACGAAAAAAAGATGATTAATAATGTTCATCTTTATTGGTAAATGGCTTTTAATTATGACAAAAATATATGTTGATGAAATATAAATATAATTTAATTTTATTTGTATGTCTGTCTGTCTGTCCAAAATACTAGGACCTGGATATTACGTAATTGCAGCTTGATATCTCCACGCGATCTTGAGGAAAATCGATCGACAGACCGGTGGATAACCAAGTTTAATTTATTTGAGATATGGAACCCTCTATCGAAATCTATACCTTGTTCTATACAATTAAGTGGTGACGGCGTCATATATATTATTTGTTAGCTATCAATCGATTACCAGTCGTACCTTTATCATCTTAGCTTTCCACATAGTGTGCTATTTTTTTTTAAATGAGTAATCTTGATTCGAAAGGGCTACTAATCGCGTAAATCAATGTTTAATGTGAACTTCCTATAATGTAAATTATATCCTATAGCTATTTCCTGATTAAAACGAAGATAAAAAATTAAAAACCTGTGTTTTGATATTGTAATTTTTTTTTAAACGGCACGAACGTTACATTGTCATAATTTCAAATCGTACTGCGAAAGAATAATTCGGTATCTCATTGCAGATAAATTTATGTTATGTTAACTTTTTAAATCGACTTACAAAAAGGAGGAGTCTATATTCGAAATGTATATTTGTTTATGTATGTAATTCGATATTACAGTAATTTGTGAATCAACTTGAGTATTTTTTTTTTGTTTGAATGAATGTACTCCTGAGGTGAATCCCAGGAAAATCGAGGAAAGCCTTCACATTTTATAGGTGTATTATACAAATTCTTAAAAAAAGCGTATATTTGCTTCTTGCAGCCATCATCTACGATAATATTAATAAGCTGAAGACGACAGGAGACAACTCTTCAATAATTATGTGTTATTAGAGACAAATTTCAAATATTAAAAGGACGCATAAAGAAATCTACTTGTCTACTATTGGATAATTCGCGTATAGTGATGACAGAAGGTACAATTATTCAATTTCAAATTCTTGCTTTCCCATAATAATTTGTATACCAAAGTTTAAAAAAATGTCGAAATAAAAAAATATAAAACCATCAATTGCAGTTCGTCTGCCTATATCCTATAAATAAGATCAATAATTTTACTTTTGAGCCGATTACAAAATTGAGGAGGTTTTATGTTCATTGTCTGCTTGTTTGTATGTTTATTACGTGGTTACTTCCTACGACTAAGCATGGTTTTTAATTATACTTGTATGTATGGTGCATGTCATCTCAATATATCCATGTTTTAGAGCTGGTCTCATATAAATTTCTGTGTTATGAAGATCATATCACTAATGATCTAAGAAATTATAATGATCCGTTAATCATTTTAGCGTATTGAAATTATCTCACTGCAGATATTGTAGATTTTTCATTTATACATATATAAGTGTCAGGAAATATATACTGCCCAAAAGTTTAAAAAAAACATAATAGTATACTATACGCAAAATTTTAAGACCAGATTCTCCTGAACCAATGTAGGCGTAAATACGCTGAACGGAAGAGGAACTCTTTATATTAAATTAGGAAAAACATTTCATTTTGATGTATTTAATAATTCCTTGTATTCTTATCGAAAAATAAGATTACCTTTTTAATTTTTTTTTTTATTATCTTTTGTTAGGATGTTGTTTTTGTTAAAAATTTTAATGTAAGTTTATTGAAGCGTTTAGTCCAGGGGGGGATTCATTTACATGTGAATTTAGCCTATAAGTGAGACATACTATTTTATGTAACGGACATACTATGGTTAATGTCCTGTTACAGTGTACACCAATGTATTATGTCGTAGTATGTAACATTGGCTTCCTAATAAATAAGAATAAATAAAATATAATATTGTACACTGTAAACAAAAAGCTAAAAAGTAGGAATTATTTTACTGAAATAATAAATAAATCGACTTCATATTGTACCAAGCTAACGAGTACATGTACACTTCATGAGTAAACTTAAACATGAACTGAAATGTAGAAATAATTATTTTCAATTGCGTTTAGAGGTAAATAAATAAAATAAAAAAAAATCGATACACAATACATATAAGTTAAGTCAGCAGAATTATTTCATAATTTAAGAAATATTTCAGCTTCTCGCTTCATTCTCTTCTTCATTTATTATTACGCGAATTTCAGATATTGTGTACTAAGTGGCTGCCGAAGATATTACATGGCCACAGAATTTTCTTTTTTTCTAACATTGTTCTTTCGTAATATACGTTTAACTGTCGTATAGCAGCATCGGCAGTAGCACTGAATTGTATAGACAAAAACATAATTTTTTTATATGATAAGAAGGCTGAAGAGCCACCTGATATTAAGTGGACACCCTCACCCATAGACATCTATCAGTCATTTGTATCAGTTATCTATACTTTATATACTTTATGAGACTTTATGTCACTATATTCACTTTTTAAATATTTTCCATTTACACTAATCATGCATTCTGATCTGAAGAAGGGATTCTTAATATTTTTCAAATATCTTCAAAACCTTTAACTTACTCATAATCAGACATGGGCCATTATTTTAACACTCCATCCTTCGGTGTGTTTATCAATGCCTGCAACTTGCTCTTGCATAGACTTTACTACCTAAGTTGTCTGTTTGACATTACACAAAGACACAAAGACTGCGCCTCACCATTAGTCTAGGGTTTCTCTTTCCAGCATAAATCGTACAGAAAATAAGTGTTAGGGTTGCGAACGATTTCAAGAATAACTCACTTCTTACCAGAAAAGCTTCGTGTTTTACTGGATATTGTTTGTCAATCTATTATCTTTTATTTCTCTGATTTTTCACTATTCATCTTTATCAGTCATGTCATTTTGTGATTTTGCAACTTATACTCCTCTTTCCCCGGACCACCTTGAGATGTAGACATGTCCACTATCCCGTACTTACTTTGTTTTCAAATTATTTAATTAATTTTTTTTAAATAAATTCATTGCAAATAATAGGAGAGCATAAATCAAAGAAGTGTACGACAGAACACTGCGTAACAGCATGTAGTAGCTGCGCGCCTGGTACTTTGCTTGGCTGCACAGAGGCTCCTCCCTTACAAATATTTTTAGTTTTTTTTGTGAATGACCAAATACTGTTGACCGCAAATGGTCTGTACAGCGGGAAATAGGTAAGTAAAACTACTTATATTATATTGAAAAATAAAAACCTGCGTGTGCGCTCCTCCCTCTTGAAGCGCAAACGCCATCGACACACCCTAATTATAAACGATTGGAGGACTTCCGTAGTGCAAACTCCGCCCCGTCATTAACAGCGAGTATATCACCTAATAGTTTGCAAATCGAAACGCCTGTTTAGTGCAATAGCAAAACCGGTCAGCTAGGTGTGTACACGCATTGCTCATCTGTACAAAGAAGTTGATTTGTCATTTTTTTCTAAGTAAAATGGATTCGCCTTTTAACAAATCCGTGTCGGAATCAGAGATAACTCAAGTTGGTAAACACACAAATAAAACACCGCCTAGCTACGTATTCCAACGCTCTAATGGAAGCCGCTTGGAATCTTCGTTAAGTGAGAGTGAGAATCACAAGAAGACACACCTATTTTCTTATATAAGCACCTTACCACCAAAGGTTCCCGTCGGCATTTCTTGGCCAGAGACTTGATAAGGTCAGGAGCGTTTAAATATTGCTGGACTACATACGGGAAGGTCTACGTCAGGAAGGACGAGCACTTTCCAAGCATAACTTGGAACTGAGGCGCAAATACATAAACTCATGGACGCGAAATGACTAGTGGTGTACCGTCGCCAAAGTTACTTAAGTTATAAACCTAGTACAGTATTTATATATTATAATATTTTATATTGTTTTAAATGGTTATTGTTAAGCGTACTTATACATTTTTCAAGCTTACTTACTTTTCCTTAGATATTGTTATTACACACTTTTACATTTTACAACAAAAGCACACCATTATATACTAATCACTAATACACATACAAGCATTCACTTCACATTATATACGATAAACTCTTGCACGTCTTCAATTAAAATATTATTAACTCAGCACGTTAAATCCAATTTACTTGAAATATTCATTACCCAGTACTTCACCAAAGCGAATAACATTCTAAATGTACGTAGCATAACATATATATATATATATATATATATATATATATATATATATATATATATATATATATATATATATATATATATATATATATATATATATATATATATATATATATATATATATATATATATATATATATATATATATATATATATTAGCATTAGCGTACGTACATAACATTCTAATTCTAAATGTACGCTGTGATAGCTATTCCGCTAATAAAGCAAATGGATAACACCTTACAGACCGTCAGAGAGATGAATAATATTGAAATTGCACGATCTTACCAATGTAGCAGTACGGAACTTCAAACACATATAAATATAAACAAAAATGATTTGACTGTTATCTCTTAAAATATAAGAAGCATTTATCGTTAATTCGATGACTTCACTCTTTTACTAACTATTTTTACGTTTGAAACCGACATTTTAATTTTAACAGAATGTAGGCTAGACGCGAACAAACCCATCCCAGAAGTCAATAACTATCTTTCTTTCTCGACCACACGTAAATTAAACCACGGCGTGACGGCGGCGGCATTGACGGCGTGGTTGTTTATGTAAAGAAATTGTTAAGACCCAAGGTTAAAGGAATTAGCTTAGCTCAGACACCGTGCTTCCAGTTAGATATCTTGAACACTATTATCTTATGCATATACCGTTCGCCATCAAACGCAAACACAGACTGCTTTATTGACTCTCTCAACACATACCTTAACACTTTAAACTCACAACAAAACGTTATAATAGCAGGTGATATTAACATTAACCTTATATATAGGGATAACTAACCATTCCACGAGCATAAAAATAGAGAAAACTATTTAAACATATTATCACATATATTACCCGGTCATACCCTTCCTACGCGTGAAATGAACTGTTTAGATCATTTTATGGTTAAAATTAACAAAAAAAATCATTGGTAAGTATTGCTATTCTACAAACTACAATAACTGACCATTACACAGCTTTCTTACCTTTAACTAAACCAAAACCTAAACAAACTGTGAACAAAACTACCACATCAATTGATTTCGAACAAGCCCTTAGATAAAAGCCCTAAGAGATAAAGCCCTAAGAGAAAATAAAATCGCAGATTTGCTGTTTTGTGACAACCCGGACGAACTAACTGACTTACTTCTAACCACACTAACTGAATCGATAAAACTAGGTACAACTACTAGAACTATACCCAACAGTAAGCGAACAATTTAACCATGGATAACTATTGGTATGTTAAGATGTATAAAAAATCGCAATAATCTGCAAAAAAAAGCATTAGAGAAAGTCCGTCTGACTCTGTTAATTTTATTAACTATTTTTTTGCAAACATTGGAAAAGAGGTAGCAGAAAGAATTCAAAATTCCTCTCATCATCCTGACACACAAAACCGCTTACCAACTCAAGTTAACTCTTTTACTCTTTTAGACACCAATCACGATGAAGTGAGTAGGATTTTAATGAACCTCAAAACCGACAGTGCACCAGGATGGCATAATATATCCACTAGGTTTAATATATCCACCAGAAACACGTGAGCCAGGATATTGTTCCAATAATAACACATTTAGCTAATCTCTATTTCTCGAAGGGCGTTTTCCCTGCGCCATTTAAATAATCTATTATCTATTCCAGTATACAAGGGTGGAGATAGAGACAATGTTAATAATTAAAGGCCTATATGCATACTACCAGTTATATCAAAAATATTAGAAAAATTAATTAATATCAGACTTTTGAAATATCTAGAGTAATATAATATTTTAAGTAACTCATAATTTGGATTTAGGTACGGTGTATCTACCGAGGATGCAATTACTGCACTTACCTCTTTAGTAACTGATAGCATAATAAAGGTCATAAATGTGTTGCGGTATTCCTGGACTTAAAAAAAGCGTTTGACACCGTGTCAGTGCCCATTCTAATAAATAAACTAGAGGCTACAGGAGTGAGAGGAACCTCACTGAAGCTTTTTATTGACTACCTGTCTGATAGAAAGCAAAGGGTCAAGATTGACGATCAGATTAGTAACGAAGCTAATGTCACATTTGGAGTTCCACAAGGAAGTGTGCTTCTCTAATCCTGATCTATATTCATGACCTCAGTGGCATCAGGATAAGTAACACAAAAGTATTTTCTTATGCTGATGATAGTGCGGTCGTTTTTACTTGAAAATCCTAGCGTGAAGCTGCTACCAGTGATGAGGCGGGAGCTAGATGACTCAATAATAATCTACTAACACTGAACACGGCTAAAACTAATTACATATGTTTTGCAATTTCAAAACGTACTAAACCAAATACTGATTTTTTACATAAAAATACATACATGTGAAGATTCTAATGGATGTCTATGTCCAACTTTAGAAAATGTAACACATACAAAATATTTAGGGGTGGTTGTAGATCAAAAACTGTCCTGGTACCCGCACCTAGAACAGGTAGCTGCTGGAATCAGGAAATTGATATGGATATTTAAAATGCTAGGACATATTGTACTAAAAAAGCTCCCCACAAAAACAAATAAACCAAAGAACCTCCTAAATGAAATATATGTAACTCTGTTTCAGTCCATATTGACTTACTGTATCCCAATTTGGGGGGTTGCAGCTAAGGCTTAATTTATAGGTCTTGAACGGGGACAGCGGGCCTTGATAAAAGTAAGGTACTTTAAAAATATTAGATACCCTACACTTTCTCTTTTTCAAGAAAGTGGTTTACTATCAGTGCGGAAACTATACATTATTAAAACGGTTTAAAAAATGCATGAAACACTACCCTATGACCCCAACTCAACTCTTAAAAGAAGAATAGACAAAATATCTGAAGTTCCTTATACTAAAACGAAATTTACTAGTAGACAATAAGCGATCAGCACTACTGTATAATAAAATTAATAAACAGATCAACCTACATAAAGAAATACTGGTGGAATGTAAAAAAAAGATAAATAACTGGATAAAACATATGAAGACACGGAGACGTTGCTGGAATAAAACACGAACCCACATTTCTCTCACGCACACACACACTCACACACACATACGCACACATACACGTCCACACACACACATATCTTGTATATGTGTGTGTGTGGACGTGCACATACATACTAACCCACTAACTAATATACACAACTTATTATATTTTTTTTTTCTTTAAGATTTTAGAGTTACCTCTTTTAATTTGTTAAAATATTTAAAATAAACACTGTTAATTTATACGTGTCTACTACTATTAATATATACATTATGAACTTAATGATATGGAAGAGCGGGGTCTCCTAAAACAGGCTTTTTTTTGCTTAACAGGAGGCTCCAATCACTATGATGGTATTGGTAGTCTTAAAAAAATTCTTTCTAAAATACTTATTTTCAGTATTATGATATTTTTGTTAAACGTGTGCTTAAGATATTAAATTAGGTAAGGTAGTGTAAGTCGTGTATATAATAAATGATAAGACGAATAAATAATACCCGTGACCACATACTACTGCAAAGTGTTCGAAGCGTTGGGTTTCCAAAAAATGATGATATACGCGATTAATCCGTTTAAACTGTTTTATTTAATATGTTTAAACATCGCGAAAACCAAAGAACTTATTATAATAATAGACATTGTTTGTGTGTTTCATTGATTTTTATTTGAAGGTAACTTTAAACATATAGCATATAACTGTGCATTATATATATAAGTGCCAAGTATTTTCAGTAAAATGCAAAACTTGTGAAGCATATAATAACGATTCAGTGTGTCATATTAAAGTAAAATTGTCATAGAATAAATAATAAATGCCTCTGATACCCTAACCCTGCATTATACAGATAAAAAATCTATAAAAAAATTGATATCTATCTTGAATATTAGTTTGTACATATATAATGTATTGTAATAATATACCTGCAAGCGAGTTTGTATTGTTGAAAAATAGAACTTACGTATATTTGAAAATGTTCTAGAAAATAAATATCGCGCACCGAGGCTTCCGTATTCCAATTTCATGATTGTAGGCCGATGAAAAATTTTGTTAAAGTATCAAAAAGTTGAAGTTGAATTAAAACTTGCCTCATTTTGTATGCCTCATTTTGTATGAAATGAACTGCACAAATAAGTCTGCAATGGTTTTCTTTTTACGTGATATATCTATAAATGTCCCAATATCGTATTTGTTTCTTAGCTTGTCCTAACTTAATCCCAAGTTTCATAACTTGACTTAGAAGTTTGAATGTTTTTCTGTGCTCCAAGGGATCATAGATTCTGGATATTTGATAATAATTTAAAGGAACAAGAAGTAACACTGACAACGCTCAGTTTGTCCAGGTATCTTGTAGTAGCGCCCATAGGTATAGCCAACACCTCTGAAAGTGTCTAGTGGAATTAAATCAATGTATTTTTTACTAAACATAAACGCTTTTATCTTTTGATTGTGTTGACTTAGAAATTTGATTATGTTTCTGCTCCAAGGCAACAGTCTCTTGAATTTGAATTGATATTGTATTAGTCTTAACCTTGTCTTCTCCATCTTGAGAACAATTGACAAAAAATGTTCCTATAGGATTCCGTTTCTATTGGTGCATCCGGTTACGCATTTTTCATTGTGAGGTACGGGACCCCAAAAACGTTAAAAATTTCAACAGATATAAATTTCATATTAACAAGTCTAGTCACAATGTTTTATTATAATACATACATTTACATTGTCTATACGAAAGGAAAAAATGCGAGAAATCGCACTACGCAATTTCTTTCACGTGGACGTTCAGATGAATCCGTTTTTTCCGGGAATTCGAATTGGAATTTGGAATTTCGGGGAATCCTTCCTGAGTGCTTCCCTACACTCCCCAAGTTTAACTATATTATATCAATCCGGGGGGGATTGATATTAAATTTAATTTACAATTACTCCTTCAAATTTAATTATCCAGTCTCATTCAGTAACATATAAATTAGTTAAGTAGTGGAAATAAAGTGTATTTTTTTATAGTTACGTTTATTAGTCGAGGAATAAACTCTTCAGTTTTATCAGCTTTAAGTCCCTTTAAAGATTGATTATTCATATGATTCCGTGTATATCAATAATTATTCAATAAATTTGATCTTGTATTCGGAATTGTATAGTAATGGCCATAAATGTGAAAAGAGCGCCGCTTACCTGAAAAGTTAATATACGCTTTCAGATATCTCCTGCATCTTGGTTACTGACAGTAAGTTATTATATTGTTCAACAGAAGATCACGGTTTAAATAAGGTACAAATATATGTTTTGTATTTTATATTGAATGATGAATTAAAGGAACAAATGGATGGATAGATCATCTATTAAATAAAGACTTCTTAGATTACTTTCATCAATGATAGTCTTTATATAGATTTGACGTTTAGTCGTCTGTTATTGTAAAACAATAAATTAAATTAGAAATAATTATTAATGTTATATACTACTTGATGCACGCAACTTCGTGTACGTCAATTTTAACCTACAGCCTGCCCCTATATATAGACTACCCAACATCTCAATTGAAACATGTAATTCCTGAGATTAGAAAGATGAAGCCTTTCTACGTCACTCTCCTACTTGTGGGCACCAAAACAACGGATATATATTCTTTATTGCACATAAAGAATACAAGCAAGTAATATTAAAATTAAACTTTGCTGGCAATTGTGGGCTTATTTCTAAAAGAAATCTCTTCCAGCCAACCAGTGGAAGTAAATAACTGTCAAACAAACAGCGGGAAACAGTGGCAGTGCAACAACAAAAAACAAGACTAAAAGTAAAAAAATTACAAATATATATATATATATATATATATATATATATATATATATATATATATATATATATATATATATATATATATATATATATATATATATATATATATATATATATATATATATATATATATATATATATATATATATATATATATATATATATATATATATATATATATATATATATATATATATATAATATATATATATATATATATATATATATATATATATATATATATATATATATATATATATATATATATATATATATATATATATATATATATAGATATATATATATATATATATATATATATATATATATATATATATATATATATATATATATATATATATATATATATATATATATATATATATAGTGCAGATAGTATGTATAGATAATATTATATAACGACTTACGACTACTAGCTGATGCCTTGAAAATGCGCACATTCCAAGAGGATGAATGATGTCTTACTGGTATATTTGTTAATCAACAGTCGATCAGAAAAAATGCATAATTCCTTTCTTAGCCTTAAGTTTGAAGCACATATAAGGCGGCTCATCATAATTTGAAGACCCTTCAGCTGCAATATTGGTCATATACAGATGTAATTACCAAAACATAAATGTGGTGACATATTATTTTAATTATCTGTGTGAAATAATACAAACTTATTATATACAGTGCAGAACAAAAACATTTTAGCTTCACGATATATTCCGCATATAGCAGAGTAGACAGAAGGAACCTAGTATTAAGACACTCCCATCTCCCATCGAAATTTTATAATGTTTTAATTTAGCTTTTTTACCTTGACTTGAGTCTGATGACACGAGTCCATGAATATCAATATCATGAAGCCTCGAACCACTATCCAAGTTATCTCCAATATATTATTCATTAAAAAAGAGATTGTGAACTTTCCTACAATTTAAACATAAAGCTAAATTATACTGTGTTACATATTACTAGATTTTTTTTTATTACGTTATTTATTGTTTATACTTTAGTCTTCTTCTTTTTGGCATTACTCCCGGCTTTTGCCAGGGTCTGCCTTCCGACTAAGCCTACTCCACTTTGCACGGTCTTTAACATCCTCAGTGGAAAATCTATTGGCTCTCATGTCTTGTGTCACGACATCCAGCCATCGCTTCCTTGGGCGTCCGGGTGGTCTAACTCCAGGGACAGACATGTCAAGGCACTTCCTTCCGACATAGTTCTCAGATCGGCGCATAACATGGCCATACCATCTCAGGCGACGCTCTTGGAGCTTATCCGCTACGTCACGGACCCCAAGACTACCTCGAATGAATGTGTTGCGTATGCGGTCGGACCGCGTAACGCCACACATTCATCTCAGCATCTTCATCTCCGTGACGTGAAGCTCCTGAGTGTGCCGAGATAATGTTGGCCAACATTCGCTGCCGTATAAAAGAACCGGTCGGATAATGCTCTTGTATATCAGTCCCTTGAGCTTAAGCGGTATTCTGCTATCGCAGACTACACCAGTGACCTCCTGCCATTTGGCCCAGGCAGCGTTTATACGGGCATGGATGTCGTGGTTGGTACCTTCAGACTCATGCATAACGGCTCCAAGGTACCTGAACTTCTCCGACTTAACGGCTGATTCAGGCCCGATATGGAAGGTGCTCAAGTCCGGGTTCCCGCAAGCCATGTACTCGGTCTTCGACACATTCAGTTTGAGACCACCGTTCTCAAGCGCAACCTTCCAGGGGTTCACTTTACGCTCCAGCATCAGTCGGTTCTCGTCGATGAGTACTATGTCATCGGCATACATCATCAGCCACGGAGGCTAGCATTGGATGTGAGCCGAGACAGTATCCAGCACTACATTGAATAAGAACGGACTAAGAGCTGAGCCCTGGTGAACCCCTACTGTAATCGGGAAGGGCTTGGTGTCGCCAACAGCGGTCCTAACCACTGAAGCGGAGTCGTTGTACATATCTCTGATAACCTCAATATAGGCTTCAGGGATAGGCCCTTGGATCGCATGCCCACCAGATACACTGACGTGGCACACAGTCAAAGGCCTTCTGCAAGTCCAAAAAGGCCACATGCAGAGCTCTCCTTTTTTCCCTGTAAGCCTCCATCAAAGTTCTGAGGGCAAAATGGCGTCCATAGTACCTGATCCTGGTTGAAACCCATACTGAGACTCAGAGACAGTACATTCTTGGCGGAGCCTGAGGCCGATCATGCGCTCGAAGAGCTTGATGGTGTGGCTCATAATCTTAATGCCCCTATAACTACCGCAATCTTGAACACTGCCCATTCCTTTGTAAATAGGGATAATAAAGCTCTGCCGCCACTGATGTGGCATCTTTCCAGCATTCAAGATACGGTTAAACAGGTCAGTAAGTATAAGCACACCAAGAGAGCCCAACGATTTCCACACCTCGATTGGGATGTCGTCAGGTCCTACCGCTTTTCCGTTCTTCATGCGTCGAAGACAATTACGAGTTTCGTCACGGGTTATTGGAGCAACAAGTGTGAGTGTTCAGCAGCTCCTTAAAGTAGCTTCTCCATCTCTCCTTCACAGAGGCATGACTACAAAGCAACGTGCCCCGAGAATCTCTGACGCAAAGACATTTTGTAATATCCTGCGTCGCTTTATCTCGAGCACGAGCCAGTTTGTATATGAGCTTCTGCCCCTCCACAGTTTCAAGTTTATCGTACAATGGCGACAAACTTTCTCTGCGGGCTCTGGCTACAGCTCTTTTGCTGGCCCGTTTCGCTGCTATGAACTCCAGTCTGTCTTCAGGAGAGTTGGAATGCTGCCATTCTTTAAACGCAGCCTTCTTTTCCTGAATCACCCCCTGCACCTGGTCATTCCACCACCATGTCTCCCTGTCGATGACACGCCCACCCTTAGTAACACCAAGAACTCGTTTGCCCGCCGCAATGATTACTGAATGAGCTCGACCCCATGCAGTCTGAGCGGTCTCGGTGTTAGTCAGTAGATTTTGACTCTCCATCTCCGCCAAGAAGTCTGTCTGCATCGGCCCATTCAACAACCACCACTTAATCTTAGGCTTGCGTTTCTCAGCTACTTTCTTTTTCGGGATAACATTATAGTCCATGACAAGGAGGCGATGTTGGGCCGTCAGGCTTTCGCCGGGAATGACCTTACAGTTGGTCACCCTGCCTATATGACACCGTCTAGTCAGCAAATAATCAATTTGAGTTGAGTGGGACCCGTTCTTATACGTTATAAGGTGCTGAGGTTTCTTCTGGAAGAAAGTGTTTACGATGGCCAGATCAGACGCAATGCAGGTTCTTAGAATATTTTCTCCCTCTGCATTGCGAAGACCATATCCAAAACCCCCGTGAACACGTTCATACACCTCAGCGACCCTACCCACGTGACCGTTTAAGTCCCCCCCAACTAAGATTGCTTCGGTAGACGGTATAGCGAGTAGGACCTCTTCACACTGCTCCCAGAAAGTCTCATTTTCAGCCGCGCTACAACGCGCCTGGGGAGCATAAGCACTGATTAAGTTTATTATAACGCCCTCGATCAGTACCTTTATCCGCATCAAGCGGTCGCAGCGATGGTCAACTTCAAGAAGCTCATTCTGAAGCTTTTCAGAAAGCGCTACCGCCACACCGTTTTTGCCCGTAGGTGACCCAGTGTATATAAAGCGATAACCCTGCCCGATGTTACGAGACTTATTGCCCTTCCAGCGAGTGTCCTGAAGGAAAGCACACTGGACCCGACGTCTCATGAGTACATCTGCGAGTTCTCTGCATCGTCCGGTTAGAGAGCCAATATTCCATGTTGCAAAGCGGAGTTACCGTCTGGGTACTGACGTCGTTAGCCGTGCCCGTACTTGACACGGTAGCCCTTGCCCACTTATCGCAGGTGTAGGGCGATGTGCCTGCGCGTCGTTTAGCGACGACGCCCTAGCCATACCCAGCTTTTTGTCAAATCGGTCCATATGAGTGGCGAAGTGGTTTTTAGTGGAGCGATTGCCATCTGACCTCCAAACCCATTACTGGGAGAAACCAAGAAAGGAAAGGGAATAAGAAGCAGAAAGACTTGGAATATAGGGGAGGGACACCACTGACATGAAAGTGGTGGCTTGAGGTCCCGGGGTCGCGTACCCGTATGCCGGAAACCAAATATCGGACAGATAATTGGCTAGACACCCTCTGAGGGATAAGGAACAATATTATATATATATATATATATATATATATATATATATATATATATATATATATATATAAATATATATATATATATATATATATATATATATATATATATATATATATATATATATATATATATATATATATGAGGCGTGGCTGATGATATATATATAATATAATATATATATATATATATATATATATATATATATATATATATATATATATATATATATCTATATATATATATATATATATATATATATATAAGAATATATATAATAAAAATTTGTATACCTTTCTATATTTGAATTACTTACATATAGATACAGATCTAAATTTAAAAATCCCCATAGCTAATTTCACAACTTAAAAATAATAAAAACTTTCAGCTGTCATACCTCCGGTTCTGACGATAGTATAAGAAACAAAGCATCCATAATGTCAATTAATTTGTATGTAAATAAGCACAATATGATAACTCCATCATGTTTTTCAATTTTCTTAATAAGTTTACATAAAGAAATATATATTTGAGACAGGCGTCGCACTGTAACGTATGCAGTATTTGATGTTTGACAATCCAGCGTATCTAAAAAATACAGAATATGACATAGATATGTATAATACTACGTGATTTTGACAGAAAATGGTCTTTGAAATGGTCTTGACAGATGACAACATCAACAGAAGACACACACAAGATAGCCAACGGACTACAAATTAATCCTATCAGTGACCATAAAGATGAAAATACCAAATAGATGTTCATCTGATCATGTATTTAAGAGTTTTAAATATTAGTAACTACTTACAACATATCTCTATTATCAATCACATTAGTCCAATACACCTATGACTGCAATATACCTCCTACACGGTACATTTGCACTTTGACCTCAATTGTAAAATTGCTGTCATTCCGATGAGCTTTAAAAATATGTAAGAAAATATGTGATAGCAATTAACTAATTTCACTCTATTTATCTACAGCATTTTTTTTATTCACGCTGTTTCGAACGTCTCCCTTTACCTCATGAACGTTATGGTGTTATTGATTAAACACACGACAAACGCGAACCGAAACTGCACCAGTATTGCAAATTGTTGCCATATAAAGTAAATTATATGTTTTAAAAGAACAGATACTAGAAGAAAATATATTAAATAATTTATAGATATAGTTAGTTAGTTATAGAAATAATTATTTTACTAAGCCTAAATATTAAGTTAAAAATGTAAAGTAACGACTCCTCATTGAATTTATATGTATAGATATTTATAATATTATATGTTAGTAATGTTTGCGAGAAAAAAGTAACTCTTTCTTACCTATAATAATAGTTCGATGGACCGAATTTTTCGGACTATTCCCTTTGTTTATTCTGTAAGTAGAACTTATTGTTAAATTGAATAGCTCTAGTTCTACGGAAAGGACCTTGTAGGTTTTGGTTACGCGGTGATTTGCAGACAAAATTTTAAAATATTCAACATAAGCCCTCATATCTTTCGGTTGTGTAGACTTAGCAGGTTAATTTTTCTGGCGCTTCAAGAAGTTATCAGCTTGGATATTTTATATTAATTTCAGCTTAATTTCTCTACGTGATTTTTGACAGAAAATGGTCTTTGAAAATGGTCTTGACAGATGGACAGACACACAGACAGACAGACACACAGAGAGATAGACAGACGGACAACAAAGTAATCCTATAAGTGACCATAAAAATGAAAAATACCAAATAGATGATTTCATCTCTGAATCATGTATTTAAGAGTTTTATATAATTTTAGTAAACTACTTACGGTCCTTATTGTTTAGTAACATATCTTCTATTAAGTCAATCACATATATAGATCCAATAATACCTATGACTGACAATAGACCTCCTACAAGTACATTTGCATGTTTGATCCTCAAATTTGTAAAATTGCTGTACATTTCCTGATGAAGCTTTAAAAATATAGTAGAAGATAAATTATCTGATGAGCAATTAAATAGAATTGTCACTCTATTTAAGTCTAACAGCATTTTTTTTTTATTTTCACGCTGTTTCCCGAATACGTTCTCCACTTTACATCAGAATTTAAGACAATTTTCATCTAGCTTACCTTGTGTATGGTATTCATGTATACAATAAAAACTTTAACTTTTCTATTACATACAAAAGCGTAACGATACATGATCCCAGAGCAGAGGCCGATATGGATTATATGTATTATAAGAGAAACACCAGTTCGAACACGTATCTCTTTCTCATTTGAAACAAAAAATATGTTATATATCATACACATCAAGTTTGTTGATACTGAAAAAAAAATTATATGCACTTCATTTTATAATTTGACAGTTAGCAAATAAATGTAAATGTTATGGTAAACTAAAGTGTAGGTATATACAAAGATTCAGACACTGAAAAACAAATGAAAACAAAACATAAAATTTTTGGTAAACTACTTCAATACTATTTAGTGATAAAATAGGTAAAATATTTAATGACAAAATAGGTTCTGGTTTAGATTTAAGAATTAATAAAACACTAACTAATAAAAGCTAACAAAAATCGTACTGTAGAAATATCGGAATGTAATTGTAACATCAATTTAAAAAAAAATTGTCCGAGGCAAAATTTTCATTTGAAGTACAATTTTCAATAGAAAGTTCAATCTAAAAGTAACCTTTTTAAAGAGATTATAAAAATAAAGCTCATAATCGCATATCTCCGACTCGAATTGACTCGACCAATCAATAATATCAGACGTACCTTCAATATCATAGTGTTTCATATATTGCTTAACATTTTCATATAAAAAATACTGCGACATACCTACAAAGCTCTACTTTTTAATATAGACTCAATATTAAGTAAAATATATGGGTTGATTCTCGATTAAAACGATGATAATAAATTAAAAGCATTTGTAGTTTATTGATATAATTGATAATGTTTGATTGCCAATAATTAGAATAATATGAGGATAGGAAATTATTAAAAAAAATAAATACCAGGATAAAAAATAATTAAATATTTATCTGTTCGCTTCGCCCCCGTGGTCGAATAGTACTTACATTGGACCACAGAGGCACACTAACACACATGACATTTAAAGCGTACGAGGTAACGTTGACCACGGATACCACAGATAAGTGGACTATCTAATATATATATATATATATATATATATATATATATATATATATATATATATATATATATATTAATATATATATATATATATATATATATATATATATATATATATATATATATATATATATATATATATGTATATATATATATATATATATATATATATATATATATAATATATATATATATATATATATATATATATATATATATATGTGTATAGATATATATATATATATTATATATATATATATATATAGATATATATATATGTGTATATATATATATATATATATATATATATATATATATATATATATATATATATATATATATATATATATATATATATATATATATATATATCTTCTTCTTCTTCTTGGAATTAGTCCCGGCTTTTGCCAGGGTCTGCCTTCCGACTAAGCCTACTCCACTTTGCATGGTCTTTAGCATCCTCAGTGGACAATCTATTGGCTCTCATGTCTTTCATTGGCTGTCACGACATACAGCCATCGCTTCCTTGGGCGTCCGGGTGGTCTAACTCCAGGAACAGACATGTCAAGGCACTTCCTTCCGACATAGTTCTCAGATCGGCGCATATGGCCATACCATCTCAGGCGATGCTCTTGGAGCTTATTCGGTACGCCACGGACTCCAAGACTACCTCGAATGAATGTGTTGCGTATGCGGTCGGACCGCATAACGCCACCTTTCCATCTCAGCATCTTCATCTCCGTGACGTGAAGCTCCTGAGTGTGCCGAGATAATGTTGGCCAACATTCGCTGCCGTATAAAAGTACCGGTCGGATAATGCTCTTGTATATCAGTCCCTTGAGCTTGGGCGGTATTCTGCTATCGCAGACTACACCAGGGACCTCCCACCATTTGGCTCGGGCAGCGTTTATACGGGCATGGATGTCGTGGTCGATGCCTCCAGACTCATGCATAACGGCTCCAAGGTACCTGAACTTCTCCGACTTAACGGCTGACTCAGGCCCGATATGGATGGTGCTCGAGTCCGGGTCCCATGCAAGCCATGTACTCGGTCTTCGACACATTCAGTTTGAGACCACCGTTCTCAAGCGCACCTTTCCAGACGTTCACTTTACGCTCCAGCATCAGTCGGTTCTCATCGATGAGTACTATATCATCGGCATACATCATCAGCCACGAGGCTGGCATTGGATATGAGCCGAGACAGTATCCAGCACTACATTGAATAAGAATGGACTAAGAGCTGAGCCCTGGTGAACCCCTACTGTAATCGGGAAGGGATTGGTGTCGCCAACAGCGGTCCTAACCACTGAAGCGGAGTCGATGTACATATCTCTGATAACCTCAATATAGGCTTCAGAGATCCCCTTTGATCGCAATGCCCACCAGATACACTGACGTGGCACACAGTCAAAGGCCTTCTGTAGGTCCAAAAAGGCCACATGCAGAGCTCTCCTTTTTTCCCTGTAAGCCTCCATCAAAGTTCTGAGGGCAAAAATGGCGTCCATAGTTCCTGATCCTGGTTGAAACCCATAATGAGACTCAGAGACAGTACATTCTTGGCGGAGCCTGATGCCGATCATGCACTCGAAGAGCTTCATGGTGTGGGTCATAATCTTAATGCCCCTATAACTACCGCAATCTTGAACACTGCCCCTTTCTTTGTAAACAGGGAAAATAAAGCTCTGCTGCCACTGATGTGGCATATTTCCAGTATTCAAGATACGGTTTAACAGATCAGTAAGTATAAGCACACCAAGAGAGCCCAACGATTTCCACGCCTCGATTGGGATGTAGTCAGGTCCTACCGCTTTTCCGTTCTTCATGCGTCGAAGACAATTACGAGTTTCGTCACGGGTTATTGGAGCAACAAGTCCGAGGTTAGGAGATAATTCAGGAGGAAGACTACAAGACTGCTGAGTGTTCAGCAGCTCCTTAAAGTAGCTTCTCCATCTCTCCTTCACAGAGGCATGACTACAAAGCAACGTGCCCCGAGAATCTCTGACGCAAAGACATTTTGTAATATCCTGCGTCGCTTTATCTCGAGCACGAGCCAGTTTGTATATGAGCTTCTGCCCCTCCACAGTTTCAAGTTTATCGTACAATGGCGACAAACTTTCTCTGCGGGCTCTGGCTACAGCTCTTTTGCTGGCCCGTTTCGCTGCTATGTACTCCAATCTGTCTTCAGGAGAGTTGGAATGCTGCCACTCTTTAAACGCAGCCTTCTTTTCCTGAATCACCCCCTGCACCTGGTCATTCCACCATATATATATATTTTTTCTTTTAACTGAACTAGTATTTCCTGAGATTAGACAGCAAAAAACAAAATTCTCACTACCACTACTTACCACAGTTTTTGATCTGACAGACACATGGAACTACATACATACCGGACATATCGAAGCGTGGTCAATAACGCTCGTCAATATCGTTAAGTTATTTCTAAAACTTGCTGTCATCATATACATGTTGCTACAATAATTTTGTCAGTTGTTATAAGATATTGATCTATATCGTAAATTATTAGGTAACTATCTTCAAACAGTCTACAAAATATTTTTCTTTGCTGTTAGTGGTAAATAAATAATGTTTTAGAGCGTATATATGTATTTATGTTTATTTTTTTCTTTGGCGCACTGCATAGCTCAATCTAGTAGAGAGTTTTTGATATACATATAAGATGTTATTGAATCTGCAGCAAATAGCAGCATTACAGGTTTTATGTAGTGAAAAAAGATCTACTATGCTTAAACCAAATTATATTTCTGTTATGTTTAAATCAAATTACGTTTTTCAGTATGTCAGTTTTTATTTAATTTCGATTTATCACTTTTGTTTTTTTAATATAATAATGTTTAATATTTAAGATCCAAGTTTCGAAGCACCCGAGAGTGTGAGAGTTTACTCTCACCGCAGGTTCAGTGTGTTATATAAAAACTATTCACGTGGTGCAATACAGCCTATGACAGCCTTCCTCAAAAAGTTTATTTGATTTAAGTAAAGTTTAAAAGTATACCAAAACACTAAATTTATTGTAAAACTAACTATTCCTAAAAGATATGAAAACTTTATAT